>VDFB02058949.1:6339-127452 GCA_007258455.2 Sequoia sempervirens
ATAATATAATGAATAATAAATATAAATATATAAATAATAGCTTATAGTTTATAATATATTTAATTAGGGTTAGGTGAGCATTATAATTCAATTAGTATTCAATTAGGGGTATAGTTGAATTAGGGTTATGTTAGTGTTTGCAATCAATTTGGGTTCAATAATGGTTATAATGAGGGTTGTGGTTATGGTTACAGTTCTATAATAAAGCATTGGATTATGGTTATGGCTATGGTTACTAGTATGGTTAGGGTAAAATTAGGACCGATTTGAGGTTAGGGTACAATTATAACTAGGGTTGTTGAACACCTAAAATACTGAGAGGGGGAGTGAATCAATATTATTTGAAACCACTTAACCATTTAAAAATTCATTTAATTGATGCCAAAAATTGGCAAGGTAACAACCCTTTGTGGGAAACTCAGTTTATGGGGGACCTATTGCGCTAAATAGAGTGACCTACGGGTTTTTAAAGAAGCCAACTTCTTCCATGAATGGGGTTTTGGAATGGGAAACAAAAGAAGATATAAAATAAAGGATCTAACTAAGGTGATATGCCATAATTTAGATAAAAAGCATGATAAACCTATCTTTTGGATATGATCTAAGGGCCTGTTTAGCAAATTACCATGTCCTAGAATAACATAAATCAAGGATTGTAGCATGGACAACTCATTCAATGACAAAATAATAATCATGCCCATTTCCTAAAAAGAAGAGTCGAAAGACATGATCTGAACCAACAAACTTGCATTCAAATGATAGAAGTACGACAAATAAACCACTCAAACAAAAATGGCACAACATAAAGTTTATCAAGAGCATAAGAAATAAAGAGGCTAAACAATGGCACAGTTTGTGAATTCTTCCAATAATCTAAACCATACAAAGGTTTGGTCTCTCCAGAAATCCTATGATTCTAAAAACTGGTGAAATAACATATGATCTCCAAACTTGTAACCTAAAACACTGGAACCTTTGGAACTATGGAACTCCTATTCCAAAGAAAAGAGAAATATTTATAGCAAGCCTTCAATTTCTTAGCAAGCAACAACCGAAAAGATTCAAAATCTGAGTAATGATGTTGAGGCAATGATTTTCCTTGGCTATTTTAACAAAAAAGATTCGAGACATAACATTTGGTCTCCCTCCATTTAGGTGCATCCCTTGCGAATGATGGCAGTGGTCCAGTAAAGTCTCGTGCAGAAAAATGTCACCCTTTAGGATAGGTGGTTAGAAAACATGGAAGCATCCCACAACTCATAATTTGCTTCATCCCCTGCGTTGAAGAAGTGTGCACCAAAGAGATGTGTGGAAACATTTCACTACATGTTGTCGATATTTCCTTCCTTCACTGAAAGCTTGCACAGAGAGGACACATAGAAAAAATGTTTATTGTAGATGCTATTTGTGGGGCCCACCAAATCCTTATGCGAATGAGAGCTACATGGCACACAAGTAGGGGTCAATGAGGAAGTGAAAGGAAGTGATCAAAATAACCTGCGGTGACAACACGTGGGAGCATTTTGGGGGTCGGTGCCGATATAAGAACAAGGAGAAAATTCCTTCAGAATGCGATGAACAGACATGTGGCTGAAGCCGTAGTGACAAAAAAAAGGTGGCCAATGAAATTTGTTGAAGGAATGGGCCGGTACTTAGCCAAAAATCAAACCCAAAGGGAGCATAGTGAATTTCAAATTCATAGCTTCTGGCGACTATCAGGGGTGTTTCCCTTTGAGGAACGTGGAACCCAAAATTTTCTCTAGTTCGCAAACCAGAGCGCCATCCATTGGTGATGAAATTAGAGCTTGGAAAGGGGTACCTATAGAGGCGGCTAGTAATATTCGGATGGTCTTGATATATTGTGCAAATTCTCCTGCACTCCACCTAGGTCGAGCGTTTCTTTATAAGGCAATGTCTCTGGTAAACCGACCACTATGTTGCAATGGAAAAGTAGTTGTGCAAGAGGATGAATAACAACCTCAATGTCTGTTATGGTGGGAGGATGGCTGAAACTCTGGAAATAATTTAGGTCTTTCTCCTTTTCTTTAATTCTTTCTGCAATCTGCTCGACCGTGGCAATCGACCCATCTTCAAAAAACGGAGACGGCAAACCCATCTTGCTCAACTGGGAGAAATTCTCTTGCATGTCATCCATTGTCTGGTTCAAAGTAGTTGTGGCTGCTTTAGTTCACTGGAAGGTCAAGTGGAAATGGATAAGTTTGTTTTCTGTCTGGGAAACAATATCCTGATCTTCAATCCCTACCTTGGCCAGGTCTTCATCAAAGACCAAATATAGCTTGGTGAGAAAACTCTTTGCTTCCAAACCCTTTTCTGAGATGAATCGTGGGAATTTTTCAATTGTACCATGAACCTTCTAGCTTGACTTTTTGCCTTTAAGATGAACCAGAGCGTTGGCTGCAGTGTTAGGTAGAAGGTTTTAACCTTCTCCCAAAAAGAAATATATATCTACCAAGCCAATGGGATGAGGTCTGGCTCTACGGAGGAGGCTTGGAGAGAGACCTTTAGAGAGGCGATCTCCACATCCCTTGAGTTAATAACCTCTATTAATTCTACATTTCCCTTTTTTACGGATGCCAGTTACTCCATGAAGCTACTTATTTCCTTATACCAGTTCTCATCAGCTCGAGAGTCGTTCAGAAATTCCTGATGATTCTTTTCTAATTCTTGCTCATATAGAGCGCATTGGGTTTCTATCTCTTTATCCTTTTGCTATAGATTTTTCTCTATCAAATTCATTTGGATATGATATTTCTAGTTCCTTGCACATAGCTCATTGAGCAATGTGGGGTCAACGAACTAGGACTTATTGAGTTTCTCCTAGAGCTTTCTCCACTTTAAATCCTCCATTTTCACTTTCTTAGATAGGTGCGCAACTTTAGCTTCTAATGATTTCTCCTTCATTTCCAGGAAATTGACTCTTTCCTTTACAAGCTTTAGCTGCTCCTTTTTCTTCAATTGATGGCTGGATTTTAGAAATTCGGTCATCACCAGCCACTACATTTCCTCCATAAGTTCCACCTTATCCTGTGGTCGGGTTGCAGTCAGATCAAGCCCCATGGCATACATGTTGTAATCACTCAACAATATCTTGCCTTGTGGTTTGGTAACATTCAGGTACATGGTGGAAAAGTTTAGCATTTATTTTGTTCATTGTAAACTGTATACACTTTAGGCTCTGCATCCTATTTATCATCCTTTGATTTTCACTTTTAGATCCTGAGGGCTCACATTTGCTTCATGGTTTCTCCCTGGGATATGAATTTGGTTGGCGATTGCACCAACTCGCCAACAATAGGAGTACTGGGAGGTAGGGAAAAAGGAAATACTTGTGTAGCAGGCCCTTGCGTTTTCTTTGGTGAGAGATTGGTAGTTTTTGAGGAGAAAAAGGGAACCTGCCATAGTTCAGTTTGTGAACTAGCGGAAGGGCTCATTAGTTGTGGCGATGGGGTGGTCATAATTGAGTCTATTTATTGGGCATATTGGGTTAGAATCAAGGTAGCAGAGACAATAGGGGTGCTAATGGTGGCCGAACTTTTAGAAAGAGAGGCGAGGCAAGATTGAGTAGCAGTGACCGACGTTAAGGTTCGCAGAGGTGTTAAGATAGATGGCCTAGTTTGGGTGAATTGGGAGAAACCTCCCACAAACATTATGGTAGGGGAAGATAAAGCAGAGCTGACACTTGTAGTAATGGGCACTGTGGGAATGGAAGAGGACACCAAGGATTGAGCAGTAAGAAAAGCAGAAGCAAAAATTACCTGTTGATTGGATGTGGATGGTGCTTCACTTGTCATTGGATGCTTACTTACTCCAGGCTCCTGGCTTGCTGTGAGCACTTGGCTTGTGGTGGTTCCTTATGATTCTTCTCCCAGAATACCTCCAGTGCGTTTCCACTTAGCAGGTAGGGAGTGTTTGATCTCCATAGTCTCTATAGTTTCTGGCTGTTGTTGTTGGGGCATTCTTGTTGTTTTTGAGGCCCAGGTGAGTGTCTGTGAGGCTCATGACATATTTAGTCACAAATTTGAAGTGACATAGGTAGATTTCCCTATAGACTTTCTCTTTTGCTAGGCGGAGGACGCTGATGTCTCAACTTCCTCCTCTGCTTGCTCTTCTCCTTCATCAAGGTCATCTCCTCCGCTATCACTTGAGTTGAAAGCAGGGTACTCCTCATCCCACAACCATTCAAACTCTTTGTCTTCCTTTACACCTTCATAATGAATATCAGGCTGTTTTATTTCTTGGCGATATATCTAGAAGGATCTGATCTTTTCATTAGTCCATTCCCCTTCATTCCTTAGCTTATTGTACAAAGTCTTCCCCATTTTATAGTTCTCATCATAATCTGCCACCAGGAAATAGAACCTATGCCATGGTGGCCTACTTTCTTCCATAGGGATATGAACTAGGTCAACCAACCATTCATCTTTATCTTCTAGTGGTTTGCGCCTCTGCTCCCAGTAAGGCTGAGGGCTGTGAGTTACCTTAAGGTGATCATATGGTAAATCATTGAAAGGGTTATAATCCCACTTGTCACAAATCATACCAACCCTAAATGAGCTAGTTTATCTTGCAATAGCTGGTGTGTCTACTTATTTTTCAAGGCTACTATTTTGAAAGTTAGCGGATAGGTGAAGAATCCCTTCCTCTTGATGCTTTTTGCGTTACAGAAGGTGATATCAATAATGCACGCCTGCCGGAACAATTCCACAGCCAACACTCGATTAGTCACACATGTCAAAAGGAAGAAGGGTTCTTTAGTGGAGCCTCACATTCAGATGAATGTAAAATATGCTTTGAAGAACCAATCACATCTCGAAGTAAAATTCTACATAAACTATTTCTGAGTCAAGGTGAGCTGATTAATATACCCCTCGAGTAAATTTTACAAAATCAGTGTCAAGAAATGATTCGAAATTGCGTAATAATCAAAAGTAGAAGAGAGGAGATGGGTCCAAATAAAAATTGGTTTTTTCCTACCATTCTCATCAAAGATATATAACTTTAACAGCTCATCAAAGAAATAAGGGTTTTGATATAAAAACATATAAGCAAGATAGGAGACAAATCTGAACTTTTGTTCAACTGGGTATTTGTTAATTTGTTCTATCATCTTCTTTGAGAGGAATTCTCCAAAATCATACCAGAAGTAAGATTTCTGCCTGTGGAATTGGAAAGTTGGGCCCAATTGAAAAGCATGGACCTCTTGTTCGGTGTCCAGACCAAAAAAAAATGCCATCATTGAAAAAGGATCTCATATGTCTTCCTTAAAAGCACCATGCAGTGTAGCAATTTCTAGTGGCTTCTCAAGATCTACTTCAATCCTTCTAGTTTCTTCATTGTAAAACTCCCGAGCCTTATCCTTGGTGTTCCATATTTTATCTCTCTACTTAGGAGTGAATGATTCCACTTCCATCCCTCTTTGCACAGGGTCTGGAATGCACAACATGTTCTAGATGATAGCTGGGCTGATGTTAACTAAAGAGTCTGGCCCTCAATAGTGCTGGTACTTGGATTGAAACGACTAATGGCCACATCTACCAACTTTGGGAAATCATGCAGAGATGGGACCATCTATTGAGGAAGCCCACTAAACCATACATTTTTTTTAGCTGACATTGGCCACTTGGACACCTTCATTTGTGTGCAACCCACTAAACCATACCCACTAATATCTGCATAGCCACTAGCCTAACTCCCTGACTTGAACTTTTTGCCATTGCTAATTTGCGAGAAGCTTTCTACTTAGCTTGAATTCTATTGAAAATTCACCTCAACTCTTGCTGTGCTCTAGAAATTTTTTCTTTCTGCTTTGAGTAGTGTTCTTAAAAGAAAAATTTGAAGTGCTTTAAAAATTTCTTCATGTAATATTTAGCGATCTTTTCTCAAGGTGGTAGATGATAACCACCTTTTTTGCATTTAATGCGGCATGTACCGCTAACCCTTTGGCCTATGCAAGATGAATTACTTTCCATTTTGATTTGACAATAATTCATAAATATAATTAGCAATTACATGTATACTGTGATTTTCTTGGAACTTGAGCCGACACCTTGCAAGCAGCTTAAGCATTCATATGCGTTGGCAATTAATATCTTAAAAGGAATGATCAGGCTGAAGATGCGATCATCAGTTGAAAAGATATGAGTTCTTCCTTAGGAAATGCAAAATACTTGGAGGATGAAACCTCAATCCTTGGCCGTGCATAACACCACCGATTTCTCCCACTAGCTTGGGCTAATTATTTAGCCCTTATTTGTTTTGCACACAACAAAATATACTCAACAAACACAAATGGGTTGGAAATTTGAGCGAGTCTGGGCACAACTTTCAAATTGGTACTTGATTAACATCACATTTATGGTAAGTAGATTACCACGCCTTTCCTCACTTTTTCTATAAATAGGCATCTAAGCAATAGCGAAATCACACTTAGTGATTTGAGTAGAATTGGTATTGGGTAATTGGCGTAGTAGTTTAACATTTACAGTTGTGTAGAATTTTCATAGGGTAGACCTAGGTGCTTTACAGGGATAGTTTTAAGGTATATGTAGAAAGTCTGACAAGATGAATACCCCAATTAGGCTAGTGTTACACAAGTCCCAGACTACCTTCCCAGGAGAGATTTCTACCAGGCACTTAAAGAGGATGACGAAGAACAAGCATTCACTTTCCATCATAGCCATCAAATGGGTCTTGGGATGGGACTGCCTCAAGTACGAGGACAAGTATTGAGTTAACACTAATGTGTGCTCATAGTTTGTGGCCTCCATGTTAGATATAGGAATTTCCAAGCCATTAATTCTTTGTCTAGTGAAGGAAATTTTCCCCAAGAAATACTTGGACGACCTCGGCAAGGTCATTGCAAATATTGCATAATGTAACTTGAGCCTGCCACTTCCTATTCCATATTTACATGGTGCCTTTATATGATATTAACTAGTATACAGACTTTAGGAACTTGGTGTTCCCTCCACCTGCCTTTGCTCCATTGGATGATGCTACTACTATTGATGCCCTTGTTGACGAGGATATTATAGATGCTACCATTGATGCATCTATTGCTACTACTCATGCTATGAATTGAAGACCTACATTTTTCTTTTTGCTTTCAAAAATCTCATAGTAATTAGTCCAAGCTTTTTGTAGACATGCCTAAAAAAGGCTTTCATAAAATATATAAGAAGTAGAATAGAATATACTTTTGGAAGCATGGCCTATGAACAATTTAGAAAATATAAATATCAAAGCATATATAATGAAAATATATCTTTATATAACCATCTTGTTGTTTCCTTTTGGATTCTATAACAGGGTCATTTTCTTCCCTTTTCAACATATATGTATGAACTAAGTTTTGCATGTGGGTGTTTAATTTTTCGCTCTGTTTAGTTATGAGTTATTGCCCTTACTCTCAGCAATAATGGGTCACTTGTTTCTTTCCGCCATGAACCACATAATAAAATAAAAGGACCGGCCAACAAAACAAAAGGGAAAGAAGGGAAAATAATATTTACATATTTACATGGGCATGGAAAGCAATCTTAATTGAATATCTTTAGGTGAATTCCATTGACTGGAATTCCCAGCGCTTCTTTTCCCATAGTCTCTAACTCTTATGTATTATGTTCCTTGCATTGAATTATTCTAAATAGGCCTTTCCAAAGGCTATTGAATTTTTCGTGATGGCTTGACTTTACATCCCTTTTGTTATATTTTAGCACAAAGTCTCCACACTTTAGGCCTTGGTCAGATATCTTCTTGTCAAACCATCTTTTAACTATTGGAAAACATGCCTCAATCTTATTGGCATGAAACTCCTAAAAGAGAAAAGTTGGTGAGACCCTCTGGAAGTCTTACCGACTAGTAGTGGTGTTCTAATCATTTTAAATGCTCAGGTTGCTGAGACATTGTTTATGTCTTGTTGATGGGAGTCGTCAACAAGACATGTCGATCACTGTGAAAGATTTAAGTCTTTCTGCCCGGGGAGATCTCTTGCTGACGGTTTGGCTTCTATTAGATATCGGGAAGACTCTTGGCGACAAGTGGCATTGGGAAGAGATGTGAACTTTCAGAATGACTCATTCCAACAAGATATGTCTCATCGATGGTTATACACTCGAAGTCATTGGGGTGAAATGAAGGCTCGATAAGAGTCTAAGTGATGGTTGTGGTCTCGCTGAAAGGTTTGCACTCGGTATGATCTCCTGCTGATGGTTGTGGTCTTGCCGATGGGTATATAACTTCGGTATGAACTCTTGGCGATGGTGTTTCTCTCATCGATAGGCTGGTGCATTTGATATGACCTCTTGGCGATAGCGGTGGTCTCTCTGACTGTTCTATATTCGATATGATGTCTCACCGATAGCGATGGTCTTGCCGATAGAGCTACATGAGTTGAACATCGATGTAATGTCTTAGTGATAGAGTGAGTCTAGGTGACAGTTTTGAACTCGATATGACTCTTGCCAATGGTGGTGACTCTGGGTGACAATGACAGTTGGGCTTTGTGGCATTGGGGAGACACGACCTAGTGTCTCACTGACATGCGATACTATTTGAACACCTTGACCGAATGTCTATCCTACGTGGTTTGTTTTTGACCAATTAGAGAAGTGGAATGTGAACCGCTAGCAGTTGGATTGTTGCGGCTGTTCTTGTGAGGAAGATCAACAGACCATGAATGACATGGATATAATCTATAGTCAAAGATTATGATTGGTTCGGTGAATAGTTTGGTGTGTGATTAGTGTGTATGAATTCAATTCTGAGAGCATTGTAACTAGGATGTTCTGTACAAGGTTGATCAAGGAAATTATGCTACTATAAATTGACATTAGAAAGTGAAGTCTGTACTCTGTATGTAATTTTGTTTACTGTAATACAAACAGGGTTTTCTTAGTGTGGTGGGTTTTTCTCCCGTAAGGGTTTTCCCACTTAAATCTGGTGTTCAAATTGTGTATTTTCATTTCTCTATTCTATTAATCCCTTCAAGTGTATCTTAATTGAACTGTAATTGCAAAATTTAAAGTCACCTCTGCATTCTTCCTTGAGGTTTTGATATTAGGAGAGTTTGTTCCACACCTAAGCTTTCCTTGCAAGTGGTATCAGAGCCTAGCCAGTTGTGTTATCCTTTTGGGTATGTTGGGTTTCTTGAGTCAATTCTATTCAATGGGAGTCTTGTATAAGTTTGGTAATTTGAATTACAAATTAAGATGGCAAGCACATTAGGAAAGATTGAAATTGAGAAATTCAATTGCAGTAATTTTGAGTTGTACAAACTCAAAATGGAAGATCTGTTGGTTGATCATGATCTTTGGCTTGCTGTGTCTAGAATGAAGCCTACAGGCATGAAGCAAGAGGATTGGGACCTTGTAGATTGAAAAGGGGGCTGATAAGGCTCTATTTAGCAGACTATGTTCTTCTAAATGTTCATGAAGAAAAGACTGCATCTTCTTTGTGGAAAAGACTGGGAACTATTTATCAAGGCAAGTCCTTGGTGAATAAGTTGTTCTTGAGGAAGAAGTTGTACTCTTTGAAAATGCAAGAAGGATAATCTGTTGCTGATCACTTGAATGCTTTCAACATGCTGATTGCTTAGTTGGCATCTGTGGGTGTGAAGATTGATGAAGAAGATCATTGTATGCTGTTGTTATTTTCTCTGCCAGATTCTTGGGATCACTTGGTGATGGCTATTGGGAGTATGACATCCATTTTTAAGATGGAAGATGTTGTTGCTTCTTTGTTATCATAAGAGATGAGAAGAAAATATTCTGAGATGGTGAAGGAGGCTCTTGCTGTTAGAGGTAGATCGATAGAAAAAGGTAAGAAGAAGGACAAGAAGTCCAAATCAAAATTAGAGGGGAGATCAAAGTCTCTTGGAAAGAAGTCTAAGGTGAAGTGCTGGAATTGTGGGCAACCTGGTCATGTCTGAAAGGACTACAAAGAGGAGAAAAAGAAGCAGAAGAAGTATTCTTTCGACAATGATTCTTCTTAGAGTGATGCAAATTTTTTTATTGTAGCCTTGGATACACAGGCATTAGATGATGTCTGGCTAATTGATTCTAGAGCATCTTTCCACATGACATCTCATAGAGACTAGTTCACTAAGTATGAAAAATATGATGGTGGAAGGGTGTATTTGAAAAGCGATTCATCTCTAGAAATAGTTGGCCGTGGAAGAGTTAGAATTCAATTCCCTGATGGAAGAGTAAAGGGAATCAATGATGTAATGCATATACCAGGTTTGGCTCAAAATCTACTTTCTATTAGTAAGCTGAATGATATTGGAGTGCAATTCATGTTCTCTGGAAATGGCTGCAAGGTGACTAGAGGCTCAATGGTGCTAGCTAGGGGTGCTTGTATTGGTACCTTGTATAAGCTTGATGCACATGTTGTGCAATGCAATAGTGTCTCTGTAAAGTCACAGAAAGCTACTCATGGAGAAAAAGAGGAAAATATTCCCGATAGTGCAAACTCTATGGAAGTTAAACTTCCAGCAGAAAAGACTATGCTCTAGTATCATAGGCTTGGCCACATTGGAAAAAAAGGTTTAAAAACCTTGAAAACTAAAAACCTGGTTGAGGGGCTTGATGATTGTAACCTTAAATTTGAGTTTTGTGAACATTGTATATATGGTAAACAACACCATGTTTCATTTTACTCCAGTCCTCACAAATCTTTTGATTTACTTGATTACATTCATTCTGATGTGTTTGGTCTAGTAAATGTTCCTTCTTTGTCTAAATCAAGATATTATGTATCATTCATTAATGATTATTCAAGAAGGGCATTTTTTTATTTCTTAAAAAGTAAATCAGAAGTGTTCAGTCATTTTAAGGAATTTAAAAACCTTGTGGAAAATCAGACTAGAAGAAAAATAAAATGTTTAAGGACTGACAATGGTGGTGAGTTTTGTTCTGATGAGTTTGAGAGGTATTGTAAAGATCATGGGATTATAAGACATAAAACTACACCTTACACTCCGTAGCAAAATGGAGTTGTAGAAAGGTTCACCAGGACACTGATGGAAAGAGCATGAAGTATGCTGAGCAGCGCTGGCTTGGAGGAGAAGTTCTGGGTTGAGGCAGTTGCAACAACATGTTACTTAATAAACCGTTGTCCTAATTCCACTCTTGTTGAGAAAACACCTTTGGAAGCATGGTCTGGAAAGAAGCCCTCTCTGAGACACATTCGTGTCTTTGGTTGTGAGGCATATGCATATGTGCCAAATGAAAAAGATCTAAATTTTAAAACAAGGCTGTTAAATATATTTTTATTGGTTATAGTGTTGGCATAAAAGGATACAAGCTTTGGAATTCTGATACAGAGAAGGTTCTATACAGCAGAAGTGTTATTTTTCGTGAGCTGAAGCCTTCTACTTTGGATCTACAGTTAGAGACAAAATCTTAAGATAAAAAGGATCTAGTTGAAATTCCTCTGACAATAGATAAAGAGGAATTGAAAATTCAAAATGTACCTAAAACTGAGGAGAGCTCAAGTAGTTCTGAGAGTTCTGAAGAAGAAGATCAACCTCAGCCTCAGCCTATGAGGAGGTCAACGCGTGAAAGAAAGCAACCTGATAAGTATGGGTTTTCTTTGTTAGATTCTACTTGTGCCTATGCTTTAATTTCTAGCATTGATGAGCCTAGGACTGTGAAAGAGGCATTTGGAATGTCTGATTCAGACTCTTGGTTGGAAGCCATGAATGAAGAAATGGCATCATTAGAAAAGAATGATACTTGGAGTTTGGTGCCCTTTCCTAAAGGTAGAAAATCTATTGGCTACAAATGGGTATTTAAAAAGAAAATAGGTCTGGATGGCAGTGTGGAAAAGTGTAAGGCAACGTTGGTTGCGAAGGGATATTCCCAAGTAGAGGGAATTGATTATGGAGAATTTTTTTCTCTTGTAGCTAAGCTGATGTCTATCAGATTTCTTTTGTCACTTGCAGTAGAGTATGACTTAGAGATTGAAAAGATGGATGTGAAGACAACATTTCTTCATGGTGACCTTGAAGAAGAAATTTATATGTCCCAGCCTGAGCACTTTGTGGAAAAAGGTAAAGAAAAACTGGTTTGCAAGTTGAAAAAATCTCTGCATGGATTAAAACAATCTCCTAGAATGTGGTACCAAAAATTTGACACTTTTGTTTTGTCATTGGGATTTGTAAGATCAAAATCTAATCATTGTGTGTACTACAAAGCTGAAAATGATCGTGTTCTTATTATTGCTCTCTATGTTGATGATATGTTGTTCATAGGCAATAGTAAGTTAATGATTTATGATCTAAAATCTTAGTTGTCTGCAAAGTTTGAAATGAAAGATCTTGGTGCAACTAGCTATATTCTTGGAATGGAAATAACTAGGGACAGGAAGAGTAGAAAAATTTGGCTCAGTCAGAGTAAGTATATTAATACTGTTCTAGAGAGATTTTGTATGAATGATTGCAAGCAGCTAGTTGTTCCAGTTTTGCAGGGAACGAAGCTATCTTTTGAACACTGTGTAAAATCTATTCCACAAGGATGACAACTTACACTAGTCCTTCATATTCAGCTTCATTATTTGATCAAGAAAACTGGAAGCGGAAAGATCTCAGTGTCTTTTCATTATGTGGGGATATTAAACATATCCCAGCTCCTACAACATTCTTGCATCTTGCTCCATTGAAGTGGAACGTCCATAGTTTTGGGGCTTGATCGGCTTTAGATTATTTGACAACCTTTGGGATCACTTGATCTTCATCTTAGATGAAATAGGTGCCCAGCTCGGTAGTACGGTAGTTTTCGAAAGGGTTGGTATCTATATGTTTTCTTAGGAGAACATCTTCTTGATCATTTCAGTCTTCGGTCACTTTTTCATCTTCTAGTAGCTCTTGCTTGGTGATAGACGTATGTGCGACTTCAAAATTGATCATGGCTTCATTGACTACATGCTCTGAATGTAAAGCTTCAAATTCTATCTTCATTTTCACACCATGCTTGGTTCTAAGGATCAAATGCGACCAATCCAGGGATAGGTATCCACCCACCTTTGAAGTAAATTATCGGGATAGGCAGAGGCCGAACATGGGGGGAACATCTATGATCATAGTGTCTTGCCGCACTGTGATACTAGAGCAAGCAAATAGAGTCAAGGGGGGTGCTTTGATGATGCCTACAGTTTCAACTCTATTTCCATCAAGTTTCATCACTCCTCTTTTTAAGGGTTCATAACTGAGTCATAAGGCTTTAACTATCTGTTGCTACTAATATTTTTTTGCTAGTTGCTATTTTGTGTAAGGTTGTCCCCGCTACTATATGTGGTGCCTTGCCTAAGGTTCCTCTTGGTCAATATATTTCTATCCATGATTCTTCTTGGATAGTTGTGCATTAGAAGAAGAAAAGTACTCCTAAAAAAGTCTTTGTTGATAATCCTTTGGGAGAAAGTTGTTGGTTTCAAGCTTTGGATCTTGAACTATTTCACTTTGGTTATTTTTCTATTTATGTTCTTGTCTCGCTATTTTTGACTAGTTGCTATGTTTGGCTAGTCTATTTTGTTGGGCTGTTCTGCCCACTTGTAAGCTTTGTTTGGGATCAGGTCCCTTCCTTGCTTATATAATAATAATAAAATCTAAATATAATATTATAATATAAATATAAATAGAATATAAACATCTAAATATTATATTCATATTTATATAATAAATAATAAATGTAATATAAATATAAATATATAAATAATAGTTTAATATATGTATCATATATTATAAATACATTTATAATATATGATATAAATATAATATAAAAATATAACATTACAATTTAAATATATAAATATATAAATAATATAATATAAAAAAAAAATATTTATAATATATAATATAAAGATATGATATTATACATATAATATTATAATATAAATATATAAATATTATATTATTTAATATTTATATAATGAATAATAAATATAAATATATAAATAATAGCTTATAGTTTATAATGTATATTTAATTAGGGTTAGGTGAGGATTATAATTCTATTAGTATTCAATTGGGGTTAGTTTGATCATTCAATTAGGGTTATAGTTGAAGTAGGGTTATGGTAGTATTTGCAATCAATTTGGGTTCAATAATGGTTATAATGAGGGTTGTCATTATGGTTACAGTTCTATAATAAAGCATTGGATTATGGTTATGGCTATGGTTACTAGTATGGTTAGGCTAAAATTAGGACCAATTTGAGGTTAGGGTACAATTATAACTAGGGTTGTTGAAAACCTAAAATACTAAAAGTGGGGGGGGGGGGAAGGCGGTGAATCAGTATTCTCTGAAACCACTTAACCATTTAAACATTCATTTCAAGCATCATATTCAATTTTTAGTAATGAAAATAAACCATCAAAGCACATAACATATGAACACCATATTTTTATATGGAAAACCCAAAAAGGAAAAAAAATGATGAGGATTAGCTCACAATATATTATAAATGGTCATAACATATTACAAAAAGGCTCATTGCTAGGTGGACTCATTGTCCAAATAATAAGAAAAATAGAAGAGAGGGGTGGTTCATTGGAAAAATTTGAATTGCTACAAGTGCATCTATGTAGTAAGCAAGAAATATAGTTCCACTAGAGCTCAAAATGCTTAATCAACACACTTCATATTACTCCGCTATGCTCTACATTTACATCACATTCACATGATCTACTTCTGGAATTCACATTATACATTTTCTACACACCACACACATCTAATATCATCATCACTAGAATGCCAAAAAATGATCTTACATTTATACCCTTTACATCCATAAACACCTATAATATCAATTAGGTCCACCTAATTAGATGTATCATGCAAAACAATAGCTTATCGACTTAAGTTCAAACATAAACGATTCACACATTAATTAAAAAAATTTAACACATCCAAATAAGTTGGTATGGACCTATAGTAAATCCCACATAACTGATCAACACTTCTTTTAAATCCGCATGACCCCAAACATATTAGGTTGGCATTGTTGGCGAGACAACACCAAAATGCATGAACTAATTATCTACAAACTAATATGCAGAACTCCAAAGCACATGCCACTTGAATCATAGATTCTATATACATCTATAGACACTCCCACAAATATGTATAACAAAATATTATTCCGTGGTGGAATGCAAACCATTCCAAACATGTTTTCTATTTTGATTATATTGTCACTGGCAAATCCGATATATTGCCAACCATAACTTTTGCATTCGAGGACATAAAGACATAGAAGTTTGGATTTAAGGTCCTCAAGTATGGACCAAAATTTCCTTAGAACCATAGACAAAAATACCTTAAGGTGAACCAATGTAGATGAAAAAATTAATGCTTTATACACTAAAAAATGTGTTATGGACTTAGTTGAATATACAACATATCTATTTTTTACCAGAGTACAAAATCTACATCTCTATACTGGATTACCATCTCCATGCTCACTCATGATTCACCAACCAATTACACCTCCATGTCGACATCAAATCATAATTTTGACATCAATGACAACACTACATAAGCTCATGCTCATGTTGCCAACAACCATATCAATGAAAATATCCTCAAACTTCCAATGATCTCTCCCTTTGTCAATGATGGCAACATGCATCAACTCTTCTCCATGTCTTCTTCAAACTACCCACTAAATTAATCTCCAAATTAATCTCCCCATTTGACATCAAGGGAAAAGTGTGCACAAATATTTCCTGTTCTATGCTCCTTGTTTGACAATATTTACATAGACTTGCCATTCCTTTTCCTTCTCCCCCTTACATATACACATGAATTTACTCACATAATTCCCCTAGCTAATATATACATAGATGCATAAGAGTAACAAACTTCTACTAAGAGTACAATAGTTTTTATGACACTTTGATATTTTCTAGGATTTTTTTTAAATGTGAATATTAAAATATTTGTATAGTGACATATAAGTTTTTAATTGTTTTTAGGTATTGTCTATAGGGTTGACATCATATTAATCAAAATTAGCATGTAGACAATGTTTTGGAAAGGGTTTTCAAACCACCAAACATATCAAAGACTAATGGCTAAGTATTATACTACATGGGGTGGGAGGAAGCCCCTAGTCCCATAAGGACTAGCCCCTATTTTTACTTGATTCATAGTGGCTAGAAGCTACATAGTTCACATTACTAATCTACAACCCATCTTCTACCTTTTTTTAGTTAATTTCTCCTATTTTTTTCATCACTCAATCTTATATATTCTACATGAACTAATTACATTGTTAGATAAATTGACAACAATGATAATTTTGACACTATTTTTTTAATATTGAATATTTAGTGCCCATACACTATTTGTATAAAAATTGTGAGATATTTTGAGGCCTACATTACTCTCATTCCAAAATTATCTTGTTCTAGATAGTCTTATATGTCTTTATGATTGCAATAACCTACCATATGATGATGATTGTCATGTCCCCGAAATTAGAACACCCTGAGATACAAATAAGTGAAAACAAATAACAAAATACATAATAAGATTATAAAAGAAAATGATAGAGAAACAAATTCCTAGGAAAACCAATTTCATAGAAACCTTCACAATGCACCAGAGAAGCCAATGCTCTTTCACCGAAGAGAAAATACATTGAGAATTGGATGCATATATTACACGATGTACAACCTTATAAAGGCATGAAAATGTATAGATGGGTGAGAAACTTCCCAGCACGGGAAAAACTACCTGGCATCAACTAAATGCAAAAAAATAAATCTAAGCCTAAGTAAACTTAATCAAACAAATATAATTTACTCTAATAGAAAATATTATCGTTTTAATATTTTAATAATTACAATTATCATGAGATAATATTGTAATTAAAAGTATATAAACATTAACAATTTAAATGATAATAAAATAAATATTAAAGGTACAAGAATATAAAACGCCATTATAATTAATATTATGGGTGATCCCACAATATTGGTTTACAATTTTTGGCCTAACTGGGCACTGAACTGATTTTTTCTAACCAAATTTTCACTTTCAGACACCTATAGCAGCTAAACTGTGAGGAACTTGAAGATGATGCAAACTAGTGATATGTGGCATTTTTTTTTTGTAGATTCTAAATATATTTTTTTCAAAATTTTTGGAGTCAGATTGCACTTGTTTCTCCATCTCCTTCAAAAACTAGTTTTTTTCAGTAAACACCATTTTTAAGGAGTGACGCTCACCGTATAACACAAATTTTTTTCCATGAAGGATAAAATTCTAGTTTTTTAAAATTTAGATTTATAACTATGATATCTAGTGCTTCCAATTAGTTTTTATAGTGTTTTATTGAATATTTTTTCCTTAATCAATTTTCGAAGTCAAACCAATGACAATTTAGATGTAGGCAGACCGTATAACACAACTTTTTTTGTATGTATCAAAATTCATTCTTTTTCTTTTCATTGGATCAAGGACTTCAATATCTAGTTCACTCATATTTATCAATTTTTTTTTGATAATCTTCTATTTTTCCACATGTGCATAACAAAGAGCTCAATTTTTGGTTAAAAACCTACATTCACAAGAAATAAAAAATAAATATAATAATCAAATTAAATTTAATTTTAATTATAATTTTTAGGAAAGCTTATAATAAGGACTACATACTTACAAAAAATAATTTTTAAATGAATTCATTTGATCCCCCAATAGTTAAATCAAAAGTAGTTTTTTATCAGCATTTTGATAGGTATAAAGGGGACTTCGTTATATGCATGGTTTAAAACTAGCGGGGTTTTATCCAAGGGGGCTTGGTCTAAGGTGGTTTGATCAAACCCTCTTCAATTGGAATCCTTTAAATGGAAATTTTCAAGGCTTAAATTATTATATTTTCTAAAAATATGTGACTTCAACAAAAAATAGGATCTCCCAAAAAATGTAAACCACTATTGTGGCAACACCCATATATTTATAATTATTATATACAATATTATAAATATAAATATTCACAAAATTAAATAATAAAATGAAACAATAAAATCTATTTATAAAATAAGCAGCATATATAATATATAAATGCAAAATAACAATTATCCAATATAAAACAATAACATATATTATAACTATAAAATATAAACTAAAATTATAACCATATTAACCTAATAAAAGATCGAACCATTTTACCAAAGGGATACCTTCTAAACATTCAATCACTTCATCACTTAGGAAAAAGGGATATTTATAGAAGATAAATCCAATGGGAAGAGGACATACTTCAGGGAATATAAGGGACACAAAAGGCACATTACTAGCTAGAAGATATCGTCTCATTCAGTGAAAACAAAATGGGTTTAAGGAAGAAAAAGACAAAAAGAAGTATCACTATATTGAAATTCTAAGAATGGAAATTCTCGATGTCCATCACCATGTTTGGACGAAACCCCACATATGGATTTCTATTGAATTTAGGAGGGCGAAAGATCGAGTTTTGTCATCTTAAATACTGCTAAAAACTTTGGACTGGAAACACAACTATCCTTCATATATGATATCTAGATTATATTGGCATTGAAACTTCACAATTAAGTACAAAGGAGATTCACAACTGTTTCATGTGCTAGTTTGATAAAGAATTAGATGACCCAATATCAGACTTCTCCCATTGTGTGACCACTCCTTCAATGTATACGTCTTCTCCTTCAATAATTGCAGGGTCTCTCTTTATTGATCACAGCTCCTCTTGATCATGGGACTGCTATCAACAAAAAATATTCCTCCATTTCCCTTGGTGACTGCGTATACTCCTGAAGAGCTTCCCAAAACGTGGTGGAAGGTAGAAGTTTCAATAATCGATGTATGTAGAAGGGTGATAATTTTTAAGCTCGGAAATATGAGATGCAATGTTTGGTTATGTATTGATGTCTGTAGCAGATAACACATTCCATCGCTTAAAAAAAATGGGGTGATATTCAAAAAGCGAAAAGTAATATTCCTGCATTTAATCATTATACTTGGAGATAGTTGGGATGAGTAAACAGGTGCGGGTCATATTGGAATTTCGGATCCTCCTCATTTCCTGACTGCATTTCCATCATGGAAAAAGATATTGATGCTCAACGTTACAAATAATATTTGAAGGCAAAAGGTTTGTCATCAAATATTTACTGGCATATAAGGAAAAGCAGAGAAGAATATAGTCTGAACCCAAAACCATCATAAAAGGATATCTTGAGAAAATCAGAGCAAGATTTAGGGAAATCCCAAAAGGGGACATTACAGTGGTATCAGAGCATAATCTTGCAATCCTATGAAAGAAAATTAAACAAGAAGAGATAATAGAGAAAGGGCATGCTACTTTTGCAAAGAACCATGAACTAAGGGACAAATACATAAAATAGAAGAAGCATAGGGAGAAGAGACAAGAGAAACTCCTATCTCCTCTCGACGATGAAGGACAACTTATCTTAGAGCGAATTTTTTTTATAGACACTAGAGAAAGGAAGTTGAGGAAAAGGATCATTACCGAGTCTCTAATCGATGGAAGGGTCTCCCTGAAGAAGTTGCCACATGGGAAGAGGAAGAAATTGTTAAGGCATTTAAAGATAAACAAAATTCAGGAAGGTCAAACCATAAAGGCCCTTGACTAAGAACAAGAAATAAAATCTTCAATATAAGTCATCTCCCTTGCACAAGATAATCCTTTGAGGATAATATGTAATATTACACTACAATGATGAATGCATATAAGAATTAAGATGGATATACCCAAATAGGGTATCCATAAGGCCTAGAAAGAGCCAAGGTTCTTTCAAAGATATTAAGGATGGATACAACCAAAATAGGGTGTCCATAAGGCCTGAGAAGTGAAAAGCTCACTTCCTGGATTTTAAGGCTGGGTACTCTTAAGAAAAGGGTATCTAGAAGGCCTGGTAAGAGATGTCACAATATTTTCCTAGGATTAAGGCTGGATAGACTTAGCAAAAGGTATCCAGAAGGCTTGGAAGGAGATTAAGGATAACAAGGTTACAATCTTCTTCTAGGATTATAAGGTTGGATAGACTTATCAAAAGGTAGATTACAGAAGGCCAAGAAAGAGATTAAGAGTAACAAGGACCTTACAATCTTTTTCTAGGATTATAGGGCTTGGTATACTTAAAGTAAGGTACCCAGAAGGCTTCGGTAGAGAAGTTACAATATTTTCCCAAGTTTATAAGGATTGGGTTTCTAACAGGTGTTTCATGTCTATGCCGCTGGAATCCGCCTGACTCATAATTCTCTAGGATTCCTCCCTAGCTTTGATTCCGCGGGCCGACCTAAAACCTGAACTACTTATGATCATTTTGTTTAAAAATTTAACTGCACCCTGCTAGCATGGGATTTGTTTCAATGGTGTTTTTTTTATTATTTAACTTATGTCCTTGTGATCTTCATTATGGTTTTCTTCGTTGAATGCAGGATTAAATAATATGCAGGATGGTATTTGTCAAGAGAGCTCAACTGGAATGCATTCCCCAGTCTAGTTGGTCATGGAAATCAGCTAAGGCAACAGTCGGCAAGACCCCAGAGATGTCACAGTGAGTGGAATTTACATATAGGCATCTATCGGCATAACTAAGGTCATAGTCCTGGCAAAAAGGAATTTTCTATTGGCTTGAGTTTTTCCTTCGACGCATGGTCTTGGTGAAGTCTGTTGGTCTCGCCGACAGGTGGCAGGAAAAGGCATGTCGGTGGAAGATATTGAGTTCGGGATAGGGTCTTGGTGAAGGCCTAGCATCTCACCGACTACCGCACAATGAGTTATCCCTTTAGCGGAAGTCAACTTCTTTGCTAAGAAGTCTCAGCGAAATCACAGGGTCTTACCGAAGGGAGTTGCATTTGGCGAAGGATAAAACTTTCGGTGTAATGTCTGGCCGAAAGGTTTGAGGTCACAGTGACAAAAGAGGCATCAGTGTAGCGGTTAGGGCCCGCTAATAGGTCTCGGCGAGTGGGTGTAGTCTCGCCGACAAGGGTGTCTTCGGTGAGAGAATCAATATGTTATAGCGACAAAGGGATGAGCTAGTAAAGATTTCACCAAGGCATGGGGTGTCTATAGGACGTCTTCCTGATAAGGGGAGGTTACAATGAAATGCATATAATGAAAGATTTCATTTCGGTGTGACTGCGAGAGGGTCTTGACGACACCGAAATTCGGTGAAAGGAAATGAATGCGGCGGGAGGTCTTGCTGATGATCCAAAGTCAGGCTGATGACAAGGATCGACATAAGGTTGTGATGTCGGTATAGGGTCCCAGCGAAGAAAATAAGTCTCCCCGACATAGAATAAAGCAGCATCGGCAAAGGGTTATGCTTTCGCCACAGGGTCTTGGCGATGAGTGAAGGTCACACCGAAAGAAAGAAGTGAGCCCCCCGAGAAGGAAAAGGGAACTCGGGGAGACTTCAAGTGAATGAAAGGCTTCACTGTGAGGTCATGGTGATGAGTAGTGGTCTCGCCGGCGACAAGGAGAGCTCAATGCCTAGAGAGTAAGAGTGAGCTAGGGGGGAATAAGAGGATTTCGCCATGATGTCCTACCGACTAGAGATAATCATGCCAGTCGTCTTTTGTGAGCTCGATATAAGTTTTGAGCCCATCGAGACGTCTCACCGACTATCTCATGTCTTTCTGATAGCTGCCCGATGGATGAAGTCGTATCGGGGAGACACCAATGGTGTCTTACCGACATGCGAAGGCCAAGCGAACCACTTTTGACCACCAAAGAATCCTATGTGGCCTATGATCATCCAGCGAGGGAGCCAAAGGATTGACTCATCGGTCCCTTTGACCAATTGACCGCCCCTGTGTAAGAGACTAATAGAATGCAAGCAAGAAGGATTCCTTCTGAGAACAGATGATGATGGATCGGCTCGGGTGATAACACAAAGATCTACAGGGAGGCCTGATGGTGCTTCTAGAAGTGGTCAACAGATAGAAAAGTCCCAAAACAGAAAGGGAGGCCGAAGAATGAAGAAGCCATGACTCAGAGGGACAACTGTGGTGACCACTGATAGAGGCGGATCAGCATTAATGCAGATATCCTGGAGCATTCAAGGCAACTCCCCGGTGGAGTTCAAAGATGGACACAGAGACATAGAAGTCAATGCAACAGTTGCAAAAGGCTCAAAAGGACTTCTCCTAAGGATAGAAATCCTTTGTGAGCATGGACAGCAGGGCTTCCACATTGAATGCACAACCGACTCTTTTCAAAAGATCTAAAGGCCAACTCTCCTATAGTTTGTAGATATTTGTAAACCCTAATACAGGAGGACAATGCATTCTTTTGATGCATTCTGTATATAAGGCATTCTTGCCTCTTTGTAAAGGTTAGAGTTTTTACTGTTAAAACTTTTAGGATTAGAACTTCTATATTAAAATAACTTTTAGATCAATAGCTTTTAGAATTAGAACGGTTAGGAGTTAGTGAGTTAACGAAAGGAGATTGAGTTGCATCTTGATTCTCAGTAATGAGAGCTTCTTTGTATTCTTGGTTAGCAGTTAGATTTCACTATAGATTGTAATGTATTTGCTAAGTTCTCTTAGTTTAGTTGGAAACAATCTGGAGCCACAAATTCTCTGTACATTGGTGATTGTGCCAGCTTTGTAAACATTGTTTATCTATTTTAATAATAGTAGAAGCAATTAGAATTTAATCTACTTCATGTTGTGTTCCTGAATGATATTTATCTTAATTGATCATTTGATTTGTGAAGTATTCAAGGGATGAGATATTGTTTTGTGTTTTATTTGAATAATATTTAAGAATCTGTTATTCGAAGTAGCACTGTGAATGAAAGAGGCTGTGTGTCAATCACAAGCTTATCTTGTTCTACAGTTTTGGTTTACAAATTCCTTGAACTTAACAAGTCTAGTTAATATTGGATGAACTGTTGTTCTTTTCTGTTTCAAAACCTTGATCTATCTTTTGTTGTTTCTTTAAAACCCCAGTTAAAGTAGTTTTCATTTCATGCTTGATCTTAGAACAATCCATAAGCTTAACACCAGCAGGCCCCTTCAATATTACTATTGCATTGACCACTGAGTAACATCAGTACAGTTAAGACCCAACTACAAAGACCTTGGGAGCTAAGGCATCCATGTGTTGCCTTTCTCTTTTAGGAGAAACAAAATAGCAATATTTTTTTTGCATTGTTGTGGTGCCAAAACCACCATCAACAGGAACTGGCGCTAGAAGGAGGGCCTAGAAAGGAAAATTGGAGAACATTCAGTCTTTCTCATCAGAAAAGCCCCATAGAGTTCTTCGATTAGCAGAGAATCCATCACCTTTCATAGAACTCAAGACCCCAACAAGACACAAGAATCATAAGACTGGGGCAACAATCGTACCACCCTTATCGGCTTCGCTCACTCCACCAGGCTTCTCACCAATACCCCAGTGGATACCTATCAATCCACCATCATGTCCATCTCAATTGTCATCACAACCGATTCAACCCATACAACAGCTGGCTCAACCACCACCACTGCCACCAATGGCATTTTTTCTAAATAATCCCTCTCCATTGGGGACTATTCCTGGAGGTTTTCACTACCTGCCTAAGATCCCTGAGAAATTCTACCCTAAGTATTTTCATGGTGAATCACAAAGTGCTGAAGAGAACATACAAGCATTCAAGGATGCTTGTACTAGAGCTTAGGTAGCTCACCATGATGTAGTCTGTAGGTTATTCCCTTACTCTTTAGGGGATATGGCTTACAATTGGTACCTTAATCTACCTCAAGGTTCCATCTTGACTTGGACACATTTGGAAAATGCCTTTATCAACCAGTTCAGGGTTTATGTGGACTCGACTCTTTTATATCATCAATTTGCTACCATCAGGAAGGAGCCAGGTGAATCCTTACCTTTATTCAATACCAGATTCCAACGAATGTATAGAAGATTGCAAGATCCCTATCTAGTCACTGAGGACAGTGCCATTCTAGCTTACTTTAGAGTTATAGACCCCCTGCTTGGCTTGTTCTTGCAAAGAACTTACCAACCAGCTGAAATTGATTCTCTATCCAAAGTTTATCATTTAGCTATCAAGTTGTAGCAACAAGTTAGTTCTCAACAAGGAGGCTTGGGAGGAGGCTTCCCTTCGATAGGATACCAGATGCATAGCCCAAATCCTCTATTCAACACTATCTCAGGAATGTCTCCTTCCCACTACGGGCCTATATCAGAATTGCAAACTAAACCCCCTGTCCCATTCTTTGCTACTGGAACTTCTGATCCCTTTCAACAATCACAGCTTCCTCAAAGTTCCCATGGTCATCTTAACCAAATTGGAACATCGAATCATGGTGATCAACCACCTATTGCCAAGGATGTGGAGAGTGAAAAGACAACTTAGCTTACAAATGAGGTGGAAACCTTGAAGAAAACGGTGTCTCAAGTTACAAACGACATGGCTCAACTTCGATTGAACCCTTCCCAAAACCAAAGGAACTATCCCAATCAAAATAGCAGCAACCAAGGTACTTATTAGAATAACAATAACTACAACTAGAGAGATTATCAAAATCAGAATAGAGGGTATAATCAAAGGCCAAACAACAATAGGCAATGGAACACTGGGCCCAATAATGGGGGAGTTTATCATGATTATCAAGCAAATTAGGAGAGGTCACATACTGCAAATGTGGCCGACCTCAACTTCATGACCAATTGGTGCAGGCTACATAATACAACAACCCATTCTGAAGTGAACTAACCTGAACTAGAGAAGATGGTCAAAATGGCACAGGAAGATGCCCAAACATTCGAGGGGAACCCTCATAAGGGAGGTGGCTCAGTAGATTCCGCAATGACACATGATATATTTGAAGAAGAGCCCTCATTCCCAAATCAAAGTGAGAATGAACCAGAAGGAGATTCATATGATGCCCAAGCCTTCTAGACGAAAGGGGGACACTTCCTGAGAAATCAAAGTAAGGGACCATTCACTACCTCAGCACCTCCTAATCACATGGTGCCTCCAAATCAAAGTGTGGATAACAATCCTCCCTCACCAAAAGGCCCACCTGATTTCCATAGCAAGGGTGATTCCTTTTTGTGTTTCCAAAGGTACTGCCAGTTCTAATCTGGAATTTGATATTGTTTCTAAGATGTAGAGACAAAAAACTTCTTTTTCATTCTTTGACATCTTGAAGTGGTGCCTTGCTCAAAGGGAGATAGTGCTGGAAGCTCTAGAACAAGCTGATAAGTCAAAAGGAAAGAGCAAGGTGGCACCTGCTGGGGACATGAATGCAACCTTATATAGAAACAAGGTAGGTACTCCACCTTTCCTTTTGAGCTTGAGAATTTCTGGCAAGAACTTACACAGCTGTCTTTTGGATTCAGGAGCTTCAAGAAATGTCATGCCATTTTCCATATGTAAGAAGTTGGGATTAAACCCCATTCAGACAAATAAAAAGGTCATTCAACTTGACAAGACATAGGTTAATGTGGTAGGAGAATTAAGAGACATACACATTCAAGTAGGATCAGATCCGAGGATCCTAACCAACATAGATATTCGAGTGGTAGATATTCCTGAGACCTATGGTATGCTGCTAAGTTGAGATTTGATGAAAAATTTAGGGGGATATCTTGCCCTTGACTTTTCACATATGTGGCTGTCATGGAAAGGGATTCCTAATCAAATTAGGATTGAAAGTGAGCCTTGCCTCAAGCATATTATCACTGAATATGATTGTCTCAATGAGGTGGCTTACTTTGAGACTGAGATGGGGGTTTATAAACAAGAGGAAATCCTAACCTTCTTGGTTCTCATCGTTGAAGACATGTTAAAACAAAAAAAAAATTGACCCCACCATTGGTGAAAATCAACATGCCTTGGTTAGAAAGCTGCAACAAGACCAACTGGTCTTAGGGGAAGATATAGACCTACAAAGTCTCCTACTCCCTAACTGGTGCAGGGTACATTATCAAAGTCATTTTGAATTGACTTGTCAACCTTGCAGGGACATTTTAAATCATGTTTCCCAAGCTAAGGAAGCTAGCACAGGTTGCCATGAGACCATTGCAGACTGCTTCTTGTTTGAGGCCAAGGAAGCAACCATGTTAACCAGGGATACAATACTTTCAAAAGAAATCCCTCTTCAGATCAAACCTACTCTAGACACACTTCCAAATAAACATATTTTTGAAGAACAACCCCAAGCTGTAAGCGAATGTCCAGAGGATAACTGTGGGTCACATAATATATTTGTGCAGGAATCAGAAATTATATCAAAGAAACTGATTGAATACCTGCCCCTTATACCTGGTGCAAAAGATTAAGGAGCCCCACCTCTGGTTAATCCTATCCAAATACCTACAGAATTTGCAAAAGGATTAACCCCTATTCATGATCAGTTGTGGACCCTTACCTTCAATGGGTCCAAGTCCAGGACAAGAAGTGGTGTTGGAATTGTACTAACCAACTCAAAAGGGAAAACCTTCTTTGCTTCTTATAGGTTGCAATTCAGATGCACAAACAATGTAGAATATGAAGCTCTGGCGCGGGGACTAATGTTTGCACACAAGAAGAAGGTCACTACCTTGATGGTCAAGGGAGATTTAGAAATAGTTATCAGGCAGGTGCTTAGCCAATACACATGTCACAACAGAAGGTTGGTAGCTTACAGAAATCGGGTATGGAACCTGATTGAGGACTTTGATGCCTTTGGGATTAGCTTAATGCCTAGAGAAGAAAATCAGGTAGCTGATTCATTGGCTGTTGTTGCAAGCACCTTGGAATCTAGGCAAGGCTCCAAATTCAAAAGATTCTCAGTAGAACTAATGTCCACCCCAGCTGTTCTTGACAATGTCAAGAATTTTCAAGTTTTCGATGATGACCGACATATCCTTTCTTTTTTGGCAAGTTCTGATGTTTTTGAAGGGAAAATCATTGATGATTCCAACAGGGATCAAGGAGAGTGGAATCCTGGAGATTATGATACAGAAGGGGTCCTTAATCTAAAAACTAATAACATTCCCAAGGGAATGGTTTCTTTAGAAATAATTTTTGACTCCAATCCAGGGGCTCGAGGAAAATATCTGCTGATCTGAAAAGGGGGGCGAATATGAAACAGTTAACTTGTCCGATGTTGGCCCTGAAAAGAATGTCTATATAGGGAAGGCCTACCCAGAAGCAATTAGAGAAGACATAATGAGGGCGCTTAAAAAGATATTGCTATGATTTCCTGGGGGTATGAAGACCTCCAGACATTTGATGCTTCTGTTATGACTCACACTATCCCCTTGAAGCCTGAGGTTAAGCATTTTCGACAGAAGCAGTGCCCTGTCAATGCCTTGATTGAACCATTGATCTATAAAGAGGTCCAGAAATTACTCTCTGCTAGGATAATCTTCCCCGTGCACCATTCAACCTGGGTGGCTAACTTAGTCCTAGTTCGTAAGAAAAACAGGGAGATCAGGCTGTGTGTCGACTTCAGAAATCTCAATAGAGCCTTAGAAAATGATAACTACCCGCTCCCTTCTCTGGATGAAGTGTTACAGATAGTCAATGGATCTCAGATGATATCCTTTCTGGATGGTTACGCTGGCTACAATTAGGTAATGGTCGACTATGAAGACAGAATGAAGACAACCTTCATGATGAAATGGGGAACTTTTGCATACAGGAGGATGCCATTCGGTCTGATAAATGCTGGAGAAACTTTCCAGCGCACCATGGATATAGCTTTCAAGGACCTAATTGGTAAGTGCATCATTGTTTACATGGATGACCTGATGGTATTCTGTAAAGATCGATTGAATCATGCTACTGACTTAGCCAAGGTTCTAGAACGATGCATCCAATATGGCGTCTCCCTGAATCCCAACAAATGCGTGTTTGGAGTTTCTAAAGGGAATCTCTTGGGGCACATAATTTCTGAAAGGGGGATTTCAATCGACCCAGATCGAGTCGAGTCCATCCTGAAGATCATCAGGCCAAGAAGCAAGAAGGAAATGAAATCTTTCTTCGGGAAAATCAACTTCATGAGGAAGTTCATCACGGGCTTTGCAGAGATTGTAAAGCCTCTGAATGAAATGATGAAGGACGCCAAGATAGAGTGGATGAATAAAGCAAAGGTCGCATTTTCACAAGTCAAGCGGTCCATTTCAGATGCACTCGTGCTCATCAGCCCTGATTACAAGAGGCCATTCTACATTTACTCTTTCACCTCTGACCATTCATGTGCGGCTATCCTAACTCAATGGAAGGCAGAGGTAGAGGAGAGACTGATTACATTCATGAGCTCTCCATTCAAGAATGTAGAAATAAAATACCCGCCTTTGGATAAGCAAGCTTTTACGCTGGTGCGGGCTATCAAGAAGTTTTGACATTACATTCTACGAAACCAAGTCGTCACTGTAGTTCTGGATGCAGCTGTGAAGTCCCTACTCATGCAGAGTGAGTTGGGAGAAAGGAGAGGCAAATGGATGGCCATCCTGCAAGAATTTGATTTGGAGATACATCCCATGAAACTAGTCAGGGGTACAGGCTTGTCTCATTCCATGGTGAACGCTCACAATAACATCATCTGCTAGCAATACACGACCCAGTCTTTCTCTAATGACCCCTGGTATGCTGATACCATATGCTTCATGCTCAACAATTGATGTCTAGAAGGAATGAATGCCACTAAAAGGAGAGCCCTAAGATTGAAGAGTTCTCATTACATGATTAAAGGAGGGTTGCTATACAGGAGGAATTTTGGAGGAGTGTACCTGAGATGCCTTGATCATCAAGAGGCCAAGCAGGTGATTTCTGAGTTTCATGGGAAACACGGCACAGGTCATGGGTCTACAGATTCTTTGGCACACTAGATCCTCCGATCTGGTTATTACTGGCCCTGTGTGTTCAAAGATGCCCATCAGCATGTGAGGACAAGCCACACTTGCTAGGTTTCTGCACCAAGGGAACACTATGTACAGCCATGCCACTACAACCCGTTTACGAGGTAAGGCCATTTGCCCAGTGGGCACTAGATTTCATTGGAGTGATTAACCTGAATTCCTCTGCAGGACATAAGTTTATCTTGACTGCTACTGCTTACTGTACGAGGTGGACAGAGGCCATACCTTGCAAAAACAACACAACTAAGGTAGTGATCAAGTTCCTCACCAAATGCATCACTACGAGGTTTGGGGTACCCTTCACTCTGGTATGTGATAATGGTTCCACTTTTTCTTCTACTGAGTTTATTTCTTGGGCCTATGAACACAAAATCATCTTGAAGTATTCCTCAAACTTTTATCCGCAAGGCAATGGAGTTGTAGAGTCTACCAATAAGAATCTCTTAGGGGTGGTTAAGAAACTGTTAGAGCATAACCCTAGGGACTGGTACACCCAACTTAGATTTGCATTATGGGTAGATAGGACTAGGATTAAGGCTGCCTTAAACACCTCACCATTCAAGCTGGTATACGGCCAAGAGCCTGTCTTTCCTATCCATCTGCAAATACCTATCCTGGAGTTCATGCAGAAATTCTACTCCAGTGAAAATAGGATAGAGGTCAGCTTAGTTGCTTTGTTAAAATTGGAAGAGTAGAGAGATGTGGCCTTACAACAATTCTTTAGGCATCAGGCTATTGTAAAATGATGGTTTGACAAAAGATCCAAGATAAAGGCTTTTAGGATATCTGACCTAGTGCTGTTATGGGATAAGGCCAGTGAAAAGAAGGGCAGCCACCAAAAGTTTGACAAACTCTGGCTAGGTCCTTATCAAATTGCTGAGATCCTAGGGGAAAATGCTTTCAGACTAAATAGCCTAACTGGAGATCTTGTTCCATTGCTTGTCAATGGGTAGTTCCTTAAGCACTATTTTGAATCTTGAGGCTTGCTAATTTTGGTTTTGTATATAAGTACTGCGTTCTTTTCTTTATGTAAATAATCTGTGGTTGTGTATATAACTTTTGTCTCCTATTTGTAAATAACTCTTTCCTTTATGTAAATAGGCTGCTGCTCTTTGTGTAAATAATGTGGCTCTTGTTTGTAAATAGCTTCCTATTTGTATGTTTGCCCCTATCCCCTTTGGTTTTCTTTGCTATTTGTTCTTTGTTTTGTTTTGTTCTTTAGGCATTTACCTGTCCTTCCCATCTTAAAATGTTGGTTGTTATCTGAAGCATACTTTGGTCATTTGGAGAAGAATGGTTTAGATATTTTCAGGCTTTCTGTTCGGGTGATTTTGTCCTAAACTCTTTGTTTCATGCCCATCGTCTAATAAGAGTTGTGGAACATCTTGAAAACAAGGTGCAAAGTAAGTAACCTTCATTAGCTCCCTCCGAATCTATCACAAATCAATAAGATCATCTCCTCTTCTAATGGTATATTTGTCCTGGGATGGCAATGTTGTAAGACTTGAGTGAAAAATCTAATTTTCCAAGTGCTGTCATGAGGTCCATGGTAGTTCTCAACCCAGATTAGATGTTAAACATTTGACATATTGAAAAAGAATTAAATGAAATATCTAAAACTTCAAAACAAAAAGGGAAGAATTATCAAAATAAAAGAGGCTCAATATGAATGGGTGATTCCAGTATCTCTACCGGGGCTATGGACGCTTGACTGGTAGTAGAGCAATGCTGTGAGAAAACTAGAGGTATCTCCATCGGGGCTATGGACGCCTGAATAGTAGTGGAGCAATGCCCAGGATATCATTGCATGACAGCTAAAGGAGGTCAACTCATGTAGCTCAAATCTTACACAATTTTGTCCAAAAGATGAAAAAAACTTCATAAGAGATGCGATGCACAATCAAGCACACACATTAATTCAGGGAGTAGCCATTGATTGACTTACATTTGAGATTCTAGCTCAGCCTTATTTGCTAAAACTGACCCAACTAGAGTTGTGATGCTTATGAACCAGGAGTTCTGGGTAGCTGAATCCTTCAGATTCTTGAAAATGGTTAAACCATTTTCCCAGCCGAGTCACCATTTGTTATGCCTTGCATAACCACCCCATCTTGAGTTGGAACAAAACGGGTCCCCCTTTCTTTTCCTTTCTTTGCCTTTGGTTTTTGGTTTTTCCTTAGTTGGAATTCGGGTTTTCTCCTGGCTTCAGGATTTTCTACCCCATCCAGATTTTCTTGGTCCCACTCGAACTCCAGCTAGGTGCTCTCTTTTTCGCGGATTTCCTTCGGGACCGGATTTTCCTGAAATTCGTTGTTCCTTGTTTGTTCCAGGTTTGCCAGAATGTCTTCTTTTTTGCAGTTTTCTGCCTCCTCTGGATTTTCCCGGATTTTCCAGAATGTTCTATTCTCATGAAAATCTGGCCTACGCGGATTTCTCTAGAATCTAAGGAAGTGTGGAGAAGTTTGCAATAACAGGACTAGCTAATGAATAATGATGCATTTTATGTTTCCTTTATGCTATTTTTGAGGATCTCATGTGCTGTTCCAGGTTTGATAATGATCGGATTGGGTTTCTAACAGGTGTTTCATGTCTATGCCGTAGGAATCCACCTGACTCAGAATTCTCCGGGATTCCTCCTTGGCTTTGATTTCGTGAGTTGACTTGAAACCTGAACTGCTTATGATCATTTTGTTTGAAAATTTAACTGCACCCTGCTAGCATGGGATTCGTTTCAATGGTGTTTTTTTTTTATTATTTAACTTCTGTCCTTGTGATCTTCATTATGGTTTTCTTTGTTGAATGCAATATTAAATCATATGCAGGACGCTATTTGTCAAGAGAGCTCAGCTGGAATGCATTCCCCAGTCTAGTTGGTCATGGAAATCAGCTAAGGCAATAGTTGGCAAGACCCTAGAGATGTCACAGCAAGTGGAATTTACATACAAGAATCTATTGGCAGAACTAAGGTCGTAGTCCTGGTGAAAAGGAATTTTCTATCGGCATGAGTTTTCCCTTCGGCGCATGGTCTTGGTGAAGTCTATTGGTCTCGCCGACAGGCGGCAGGAAAAGGCATGTCGGTGGAAGATATTGAGTTCGGGATAGGGTCTTGGTGAAGGCCTAGCATCTCACCGACTACCGCACAATGAGTTATCCCTTTAGCGGAAGTCAACTTCTTTGCTAAGAAGTCTCAGCGAAATCACAGGGTCTTACCGAAGGGAGTTGCATTTGGCGAAGGATAAAAATTTTGGTGTAATGTCTGGCTGAAAGGTTTGAGGTCACAGCGACAAAAGAGGCATCAGCGTAGCGGTTAGGGCCCGCTAATAGGTCTCGGCGAGTGGGTGTAGTCTCGCTGACAAGGGTGTCTTCGGTGAGAGAATCAATATGTTATAGCGAAAAAGGGATGAGCTAGTAAAGATTTCACCAAGGCATGGGGTGTCTATAGGATGTCTTCCTGATAAGGGGAGGTTACAGTGAAATGCATATAATGAAAGATTTCATTTCGGTGTGACTGCGAGAGGGTCTTGACAACACCAAAATTCGGTGAAAGGAAATGAATGCGGCGGGAGGTCTTGCTGATGATCCAAAGTCAGGCTGATGACAAGGATCGACATAAGGTTGTGATGTCAGTATAGGGTCCTAGCGAAGAAAATAAGTCTCCCCGACATAGAATAAAGCAGCATCGGCAAAGGGTTATGCTTTCGCCACAGGGTCTTGGTGATGAGTGAAGGTCACGCCGAAAGAATGAAGTGAGCCCACCGAGAAGGAAAAGGGAACTCAGGGAGACTTCAAGTGAATGAAAGGCTTCGCTGTGAGGTCATGATGACGAGTAGTGGTCTTGCCGGCGGCAAGGAGAGCTCGATGCCCGGAGAGTAAGAGTGAGCTAGGGCGAACAAGAGGATTTCGCCATGATGTCCTACCGACTAGCGATAATCATGCCAATCATCTTTTGTGAGCTTGATATAACTTCTAAGCCCGCTGAGACGTCTCATCGACTGTCTCGTGTCTTGCTGATAGCTGCCCGATGGATGAAGTCGTATTGGGGAGACACCAATGGTGTCTCACCGACATGCGACGGCCAAGCGAACCACTTTTGACCACCAAAGAATCCTACGTGGCCTGTGATCATCTAGCGAGGGAGCCAAAGGGCTGACTTATCGGTCCCTTTGACTAATTGACCGCCCCTATGTAAGAGACTAACATAATGCAAGCAAGAAGGATTCCTTCTAAGAACAGATGATGATGGATCAGATTGGGTGATAACACAAAGATCTACAGGGAGGCCCGATGGTGCTTCCAAAAGTGGTCAATGGATAGAAAAATCCCAAAACAGAAAGGGAGGCCAAAGAATGCAGAAGCCATAACTTAGAGGGACACCTGTGGTGACCACTGACAGAGGCGGATTAGTATTAATGCAGATATCCTGGAGCATTCAAGGTGACTCCCCGGTGGATTTCAAAGATGGACACAGAGACAGAGGAGTAAATGCAGTAGCTAAAAAATGCTCAAAAGGACTTCTCCTAAGGATAGAAATCCTTTGTGAGCATGGACAACAGGGCTTCCACATTGAATGCACAACCAACTCTTTTCAAAAGATCTGAAGGCCAACTCTCCTATAGTCTACAGATATTTGTAAACCCTAATACAAGAGGACAACACATTCTTTTGATGCATTCTTTATATAAGGCATTCTTGCCTCTTTGTAAAAGTTAGAGTTTTTACAGTTAGAACTTTTAGGATTGGAACTTCTATATTTAAAGAACTTTTAGATCAATAGCTTTTAGAATTAGAACGGTTAGGAGTTAGTGAGTTAACGAAAGGAGATTGAGTTGCATCTTGATTCTTAGTAATGAGAGCTTCTTTGTCTTCTTGGTTAGTAGTTAGATTTTAGTATAGATTGCAACGTATTTGCTAAGTTCTCTTAGTGTAGTTGGAAACAATGTGGAGCCACAAATTCTCTGTACACTGGTGATTGTGCCAGCTTTGTAAACATTGTTTATCTGTTTTAATAACAGTAGAAACAATCAGAGTTTAAGCTACTTCATGTTGTATTCCTAAATGATATTTATCTTAATTGATCATTTGATTTGTGAAGTCTTCAAGGGATGGTATATTATTTTGTGTTTTATTTGAATAATAATTAAGAATTTGTTATGCGAATTAGCACTGTGAATGAAAGAGACTGTGTGTCAATCACAAGATTATCTTGTTCTACAGTTTTGGTTTACAAATTCCTTGAACTTAACAAGTCTCGTTAATATTGGATGAACTGTTGTTCTTTTCTGTTTCAAAACCTTGATCTATCTTTTGTTGTTTCTTTAAAACCCCAGTTAAAGTAGGTTTCATTTCATGATTGATCTTAGAACAATCCAGAAGCTTAACACCAGCAGGCCCCTTGAATATTACTATTGCATTGACCACTAAGTAACATCAGTTGAGACCCAACTACAAAGACCTTGGGAGCTAAGGCATCCATGTGTTGCCTTTCTCTTTCAGGAGAAACAAAATAGCAATATTTTTTTTGCATTGTTGCGGTGCCAAAACTGCCATCAATAAGTATTCATAAGGCCTATATAGAGCCAAGGTTATTTCAAAGATCTTAAGGATGGATACAACCAAAATAGGGTGTCCATAAGGCCTTAGAAATGAAAAGTTCGCTTTCAGGATTTTAAGGTTGGGTACTCTTAAGGAATGGGTATCCAAAAGGCCTGGTAAGAGATGTCACATTCTTTTCCTAGAATTAAGGATGGATATACTTAGCAAAAGGTATCTAGAAGGTTTGGAAGGAGATTTAGGGTAACAAGGTTACAATCTTCTTCCAAGATTATAAGGTTAGATAGACTTAGCAAAAGGTAGATTTCAGAAGGCATGGAAAGAGATTAAGAGTAACAAGGTTACAATCTTTTTCTAAGATTATAAGGCTGGGTATACTTAAAGTAAGGTACCCTAAAGGCTTGGGTAGAGATGTTACAATCTTTCCCAAAGATTATAAGGCATGATACACTCAATAATGAGTTATCTAGAAGGCCTGGAAAGAGATTAAATGTAACAAGATGTTACAATCTTTTTCTAGGATGAAGACAATTGTACCGGCCAAGAACATTAAGAGATTAAGGAAGAAAAGAGTTATAAGGTTGCTTGAGGACAAACAAAGTCAATTAGGGGAGACTTGTGATGTTCCCATCACAAGGATAAGTATATATTTCATATATTTATGTTTTTAATGGATATACAATAACATGTTTTGTGCTTTCAAATAGAGTAATCACTATGAAATATTCTCATTTAAATTATATATATCAACATGACTAAGGTCTCTATGCCATTAGTGATATATTAGAAGAAGAGATCCGAGAAGGAACTACGATGTTTTTGGTTGAGGACAAGCAAATTTGAGAGGGGAGAACTGTCATGTCCCCGAAATTAGAACACCCTGAGATATAGATAAGAGAAAACAAATAACACAATAGATAATAAGATTATAAAAGAAAATATTATTGGTTTAATATTTTTATAATTACAATTATCATGAGATAATATTGTAATTATAAATATTTAAATATTAACAATTTAAATAATAATAAAATAAATATCAAAGATACAAGAATATAAAACACCATTATAATTAATATATAATTATAATTATTATATATGTATATTATAAATTTATAAATATTGACAAAGTTAAATAATAAAATGAAACAATAAAATCTATTTATAAAATAAGGAGCATATGATATATATATATAAAAACAAAATAACAATTATATAATATAAAATAATAATAGATATTATAACTATAAAATATAAACTAAAATTATAACCATATGAACCTAATAAAAAATTGAACCATTTTACCAAAGGAATACCTTCTAAACATTCAATCATCGCATCACTCAGGAAAAAGGGATATTTATAGAAGAGAAATCGAATGGGAAGAGGACATACTTCAGGGAATATAAGGGACACAAAAGGCACGTTACTAGCTGGAAGGTATCATCTCATTCGGTGAAGACAAAATGGGTTTAAGGAAGAAAAAGACAAAAAGAAGCATTGCTATATTGAGATTTTGAGAATGGAAATTCTCGACGTCCATCTCCATGTTTGGATGAAACCCCAAATATGGATTTCTATTGAATTTAGGAGGGCGGAAGATTGAGTTTTGTTGTCTTAAATCCCGCTAACAACTCTGGACTAGCAACACACCTATCCTTCATATGATATCTAGATTATATTGGCATTGGAACTTCACAATTAAGTGCAGAGGAGATTCACAACTGTTTCATGTGCTGGATTGAAACATAATTAGATGACCTCATATCGGGCTTCTCTCATTGCGTGACCACTCCTTCAATGTATGCATCTTCTCCTTCAATAATTGCAAGGTCTCTCTTTATTGATCACACCTCCTCTTGATCACGAGACTGCTATCAATAGAAAAGATTCCATTTTTTCCCTTGGTGACTGCGTATACTAATGAAGAGCTTCCTAAAACATGGTGGAAAGTAGAAATTTCAATAATCGCTATATGTAAAACGGTGATAATTTTTAAGTTCAAGAATATTAGATGAAATGTTTGGTTATGTATTGATTTCTACAGTCGATAACACATTCCGTCACTGAAGACAAATAGGGTGATATTCAAAGAGCCAAAATTAATATTCTTGCATTTAATCATTGTACTGGGAGATAGTCGGGACGAGTAAAGAGGTGTGATCCATATTGGAATTTTGGATCCTCCTCATTGCTTGACTGCATTTCCATCGTGGAAAAAGATATTGATGCTCAACATTGCAAATAATATTTGAAGGGCAAGGTTTGGCATCGAAGATTTGCCGGAATATAATGACAAACGAGAAAAGAATATAGTCTGAACCCCAAACCATCAGAAAAGGATATCTTGGGAAAATTAGGGCAAGATTTAGGGAAATCCCAAAAGGGGACATTGTAGTGGTATCAAAGCATAATCCTGCCATCTTGTGGAAGAAAATTAAACAAGAAGAGATAATAGAGAAAGGGCATGCTACTTTTTCAAAGAACCATGAACTAAGGGACAAATACATAAAATAGAAGAAGCATCGGGAGAAGAGATAAGAGAAACTCCTACCTCCTCTTGACGATTCACAGGATAACTTATCTTAGAGCCAAAATTTATTCTAGACACCAGAGAAAGGAAGTTGAGGAAAAGGATCATTATCGAGTCTCTAATCGATGGAAGGGACTCCCTGAAGAATTTTCCACATGGGAAAAGGAAGAAACTATTAAGGAATTTAAGGATAAACAAAATTGAGGAAGGGAAAACCATAAAGGCCCTTGACTAAGAACAAGAAATAAAATATTCAATATAAGTCATCTGCCTTTCACAAGAACATCCTTTGAGGATAATATGTAATATTACATTAGAATGATGAATGCATGTAAGAAATAAGATGGATATATGGAAATAGGGTATCCATAAGGCCTAGACAGAGCCAAGGTTCTTTCAAAGATCTTAAGGATGGATACAACCAAAATAGGGTGTCCATAAGGCTTGAGAAGTGAAAAGCTCACTTTTGAGATTTTAAGGCTGGGTACTCTTAAGAAAAGGGTATCAAGACCTGGTAAGAGATGTTACACTATTTTTTTAGAATTAAGGCTAGATAGACTTAGAAAAAGGTATGTAGAAGGCCTAGAAGGAGACTAAGGGTAACAAGGTTATGATCTTCTTCTAGGATTATAAGGTTGGATAGACTTAGAAAAAGGTAGATTCCAGAAGGAATAGAAAGAGATTAAAAGTAACAAGGTTACAATGTTTTTCCAAGAATATAACGTTGGGTATACTTAAAGTAAGGTACCCAAAAGGCTTGCGTAGAGATGTTACAGTCTTTCCCCAATATTATAAGGCTAGATATACTCAATAATGAGGTATCCAGAAGGCTTGGAAAGAGATTAAATGTATCAAGATGTTACAATATTTTTCTTGGATGAAGACAACTGTACTAGCCAAGAACATGAAGAGATTAAGGAAGAAAAGAGTTATAAGGTTGCTTGAGGACAAAAAAAAGTCAAGCAGGGGAGACTTGTGATGTCCCCATCACAAAGATAATTATATATTTCATATATTTATATTTTTAATGGATATAGAATAACATGGTTTACACATTCAAATAGAGTAATCATTATGAAATATTCTCATTCAAATTATATATAAATGTGACTAACCTCTATGCCGTTAGTAACAGATTAGAAGAAGAGATGCTAGAAGGAACTAAGATGTTTTTGCTTGAGGACAAGCAAATTTGGGAGGGGAGGACTTTCATGTCCCTAAAATTAGAACACCCTGAGATATAGATAAGTGAAAACAAATAGCACAATACATAATAAGATTATAAAAGAAAATATTATCATTTTAATATTTTTATAATGACAATTATCATGAGATAATATTGTACATAATTATAAATATATAAAACTTAACAATTTAAATGATAATAAAATAAATATTAAAGATAAAAGAATATAAAACACCATTATAATTAATATTATAATTATAATTATTATATACAATATTATAAATATAAATATTGACAAAATTAAATAATAAAATGAAATAATAAAATCTATTTATAAAATAAAGAGCATATGATATATATATATATATAAAATAACACAAACTAACAATTATCTAATATAAAATAATAACAGATATTATAACTATAAAATATAAACTAAAATTATAACCATATTAACTTAATAAAAGGTCGAACCATTTTACCAAAGGGATACCTTCTAAACATTGAATCATCGCATCACTCAGGAAAAAGGGATATTTATAGAAGAGAAATCGAATGGGAAGAGGACATACTTTGGGGCATATAAGGGACACAAAAGGCACATTACTAGCTGGAAGGTATCATCTCATTCGGTGAAGACAAAATGGGTTTATGGAAGAAAACGATAAAAAGAAGCACAACTCTAGACTGGAAACACTTGACTATCCTTCATATATGATATCTAGATTATATTGGCATTGGAACTTCACAATTAAGTGCAGAGGAGATTCACAACCATTTCATGTGCTGGATTGACACAAAATTATATGACCCGATATCAGGTTTCTCCCATTGCGTGACCACTCCTTCAATGTATACATCTTCTCCTTCAATAATCACAAGTTCTCTCTTTATTGATCACACCTCCTCTTGATCACGAGATTGCTATCAATAGAAAATATTCCATCGTTTCCGTTGGTGACTGCGTATACTGTTGAAGAGCTTCCTGAAACAAGGTGGAAAGTAGAAGTTTCAATAATTGTTGTATGCAAAAGGGTGACATTTTTTAAGCTCGGGAATATGAGATGAAATGTTTGGTTATGTATTGATTTCTATAGTCGATAACACATTCCATCGCTAAAAAAATATGGGGTGATATTCAAAGAGCCAAAATTAATATTCCTACATTTAATCATTGTACTAGGAGATAGTCGGGACAAGTAAAGAGGTGCAAGCTGTATTGGAATTTTGGATCCTCCTCATTGCCTGATTGCATTTCCATTGTGGAAAAGGATATTGATGCTCAACATTGCAAATAATATTTGAAGGCGCAAGGTTTGGTATCAAAGATTTGCTGGTATATAAGAAAAAGGAGAAAAGAATATAGTTCGAAACCCAAACTATTAGAAAATGATATCTTGAAAAAATTAGGGCAAGATTTAGGACAATCCTAAAAGGGGACATTACAATGGTATCAAATCATAATCCTGCCATCCTGTGGAAGAAAATTAAATAAGAAGAGATAATAAAGAAAGGGCATGCTACTTTTGCAAAGAACCATGAACTAAGGGAGAAATACATAAAATAGAAGAAGCATCAAGAGAAGAGACAAGTGAAACTCCTACCTCCTCTCAATGATGAAGGACAACTTATCTTAGATCCTGAATTAATTCTAGAAACTAGAGAAAGAAAGTTGAGGAAAAGGATCATCACCAAGTTTCTAATCGATGGATGGGACTCCCTGAAGAAGTTGCCACATGGGAAAAGGAAGAAACTATGAAGGCATTTAAAGATAAACAAAATTTAGGAAGGGAAAACCATAAAGGCCCTTGACTAAGAAAATGAAATAGAATATTCAATATAAGTCATCTCCCTTGCACAAGAACATCCTTTGAGGATAATATGTAATATTTCATTACAACGATGAATACATATATGAATTAAGATGGATATACCCAAATAGGGTATCCATAAGGCCTAGACAGAGCCAAGGTTCTTTCAAAGATCTTAAGGATGGATACAACTAAAATAGGGTGTCCACAAGGCCTGAGAAATGAAAAGCTCGCTTCTGGGATTTTAAGACTGGGTACTCTTAAGAAAAGGGTATCTAGAAGTCCTGGTAAGAGATGTCACAATATTTTCTTAGGATTAAGGTTGGATAGACTTAGAAAAAGTTATATATAAGGCCTGGAAGGAGATTAAGGGTAACAAGGTTACCATATTCTTCCAGGATTATAAGGCTGGATAGAATTAACAAAAAGTAGATTCCAGAAGGCTTGGAAAGAGATTAAGAGGAACAAGGTTACAATCTTTTTCCAGGATTATAAGGCTAGGTATACTTAAAGTAAGGTACCCAAAAGGATTGGGTAGAGATGTTACAGTCTTTCCCATTGGGTAGAGATGTTACAGTCTTTCTCCAAGATTATAAGGCTAGATATACTCAATAATGAGGTATCCAAAAGGCCTGGAAAGAGATTAAATGTAACAAGATGTTACAATCTTTTTCTAGGATGAAGACAACTGTACTAGCCAAGAACATCAAGAGATTAAGGAAGAAAAGAGTTATAAGGTTGCTTGAGGACAAACAAAGTCAAGCAAAGGAGACTTGTGATGTCCCCATCACAAAGATAAGTATATATTTCATATATTTATGTTTTTAATGGATATACAACATGTTTTACACATTCAAATAGAGTAATCATTATGAAATATTCTCATTTAAATTATATATATATAAACGTGACTAACCTATGTGTAGTTAGTGATAGATTAGAAGAAGAGATCCTAGAAGGAACAAAGATGTTTTTGCTTGAGGACAAGAAAATTTTGGAGGGGAGGACTATCATGTCCCCGAAATTAGAACACCCTGAGATACAGATAAGTGAAAACAAATAACACAATACATAATAAGATTATAAAAAAATTTATTATCGTTTTAATATTTTTATAATTACTATTATCATAAGATAATATTGTAATTATAAATATATAAATATTAACAATTTAAATGATAATAAAATAAATATTAAAGATACAAGAATATAAAACACCACTATAATTAATATTTTAATTATAATTATTATATACAATATTATAAATATAAATATTGACAAAATTAAATAATAAAATAAAATAATAAAATCTATTTATAAAATAAGAAGCATATGATATATATATATAAACACAAAATAACAAATATTATAACTATAAAATATAAACTAAAATTATAACCATATTAACTTAATAAAAGATCGAACCATTTTACCAAAGGGATACCTTCTAAACATTCAATCATTACATCACTCTGGAAAAAGGGATATTTATAGAAGATAAATCAAATGGGAAGAGGGCATAATTTGGGGAATATAAGGAACACAAAAGGAGCATTACTGGCTGGTAGATATTGTCTCATTCGGTGAAGAAAAAATGGGTTTAATGAAGAAAAATACAAAAAGAAGCATTGCTATATTGAGATTCTAAGAATGGAAATTCTCAGCGTCCATCACCGTGCTTGGAAAAAACCCCAAATGTGGCTTTCTATTGAATTTAGGAGGGTGGAAGATTGACTTTTTTCATCTTAAATCCTGCTATCAACTATGGTCTAGCAACACAACTATCCTTCATATATGATATCTGGATTATATTGGCATTGGAACTTCACAATCAAGTATAGAGGAGATTCACAACCATTTCATGTGCTGGCTTGACACAGAACTAGATGACCGTATATTGGGCTTCTCCCATTGCGTGAGCACTCCTTCAATGTATGCATCTTCTCCTTCAATAATTGAATGGTATCTCTTTATTGATCATAGCTCCTCTTGTTCATGGTATTTCTATTAACAAAAAAGACTCCATCGTTTCCCTTGGTGACTGTGTATACTCCTGAAGAGCTTCTCGAAACGTGGTGGAAAGTAGAAGTTTCAATAATCATTGTATGTAGAAGGGTGACAATTTTTAATCTTAGGATTATGAGATGCAATGTTTGGTTATGTATTGATTTCTATAGCCGATAACACATTTCGTCGTTGAAGACAAATGGGGTGATATTTAAAGAGTCGAAAATAATATTCTTGCATTTAATCATTGTACTGGGAGATATCTGAGATGAGTAAAGAGGTGCGGGCCATATTGGAATTTTGGATCCTCCTCATTGCTTGACTGCATTTTAGTGTTGAAAATAATATTTGAAGGTGCAAGGTTTGGCATTGAAGATTTGCTCGCATATATGGAAGAGGAGAAAATAATATATTTCAAACCCCAAACTATCAGAAAAGGGTATCTTGAGAAAATTAGAGCAAGATTTAGGGCAATCCCATAAGGGAAAATTACAATGATATATAAGAGAAAATTGGTTATTTAGTAGGTCTTGGTAGTTATGATGATATTGAGTCTTCTCCTAATTCTCTTTCACCTTTGATAGCTATATCCATTAATTTTTTGGCTTCTATGACTCCTAATTTGAATTCAAATGTGTCATCATACTTATCTTTAATTTAGTATTCTAAGGTTACAAATTATTTCTTTCCACCACTAACATATTCATCTCTAGGTGTTCATATTCAAACATCTTATGTGAGGAAATCATCATGGGATGAATAACATAGTTAGGTGACATACATTGCAATCAAATAATCTCCATCTCTCGTTTCTTTGAATTTTTCTTTGCACCAAGTACATCATAGTCTTCCAGATTCGGTATATATGAGATCCATCCTAGTATTTTTGTGAGTTTGTCTCTTTCACTCCATTTGTGAGAGATTTATTTATTTGTACTATTAGGGTAAATAGGATTTACTTGCTTAAGTTTACTTAGGTATAATAGTGCATTTAATTATTTGGGTGATTTTTTCCTGTTTTAGGTATTTTTCTCACCCATCACATATTTCTCACCTTCATAAGGTGAACCATATATTTTAGAGTGTATGGAATGTTGTCTCTTTTGCTCAATTAGGGTCTTTCACCTAATGGAAGAGATAGATCCCACACCCAAAATATAGGTGGTTCACTCAAACTAAGATATGTATGATGAAATTATGACTAAATGCAATGATCTAGATGTAGCTAATTGATAGAATTGATTGATTAAGAATGTAAAACTATTGGAATGCAACTTGTTTGAAAACACATTGTGTAATGAAAAAACACCTATAAATGTGAACAAAACTAAACAAAAATGAACCAAACTAAAAGTGTGCACCTAGGATTTGGACAAGGACTGGAAATGACTTTTCGAATGCCACTGATGCTAATTTTTAGGCTTGGTGGGACTCATTCACCATTCTAGGCAAATCAGTCCCAGTACAGTAAAATTGTTTTAGAACCTGTTTCAGACAAATGGGTGTCTAAAAATGCAGAAAGCCAAAAACTGATCTAGAAGTGGGACTCATTTTCCACCCATAGTGAATGAGTCTACTTTTAAATTTCTTAATATTCAAAGGTGGAAACATGAGCCTTTGATTTCCACTTTCTGCTTCTACAGGTGTCTGGTTTTGAAACTATCAGATTCAGGCCTAAAAGTCACTTTTTGTTGATATTTTTCCTTAAAAAATGAAGATAAGACTTAAAAAAAATTTCAATTCAATATTCAATGATTTCTAAGCCTCCAAGATGTCTAAATCTACAAAAATAGAAGACAAGAGAGATAAATGTTGAGTGTTAGGACATGGGGTTTTGCCTTAGTCAAACCCTTTTTAGATAATTAAACCAAAATAGAGAAAGAATGTAATGAAGCATATAACAATGGATTCAATACCTTTCCATGATGTTTTATCTTGAATTTTTGCAACAAAACATGAAGAATCTACCCTTGAATGTTTGAAAATTGCTATCTTAATGACTTGAAATGATGAAACCCTAACTTGCTTGACTTGAGATGGAAGAATGATGGATGAATAATGAAGAATGGTTATGAGATGTAAATTATGGTTTAGAGACTTTATTTTATATAAAATTCTCCTAATTTTCCTGTTAGTTTGATCCCCAAGGCCGACATGAAGAAAAACAAAACTTAAATTCCAAAATTTCCCACTCAAAGGTCAAAAATGGCCCAAATGGGACTCATTCACCACCTTGGGTGAATTAGTACCACATGGCACGGACTCATTCATCATAGATGGTGAATTAGTACCATTGGGGCTCATTTGACAGCTAGGATGCTAGTAAGTTAAGAAATAAGGTTTATATGGTGACTTTGTTAGTTATTTGATCAATTTAAGCCTTGAGATGCACAAAATGGGGTTATAGAGGCCTATTAGTGATGATGTAAAGGTAAATTAGGGATTGCAACACATAATTGAATGTGAAAGTGTGATGAAATACACTTGAAAACATTAAAATAAGGTCCACATAGCCTAGGAAGGCACAACATCCAATGTGAATGTGCAAGACACATTACAACACTAGATTAACATTAAGTTTATTTTACAAGCCTTATAGATTGATATGAGGATGTAATTAAATATATTTTATATTGTTTAATTAGGGAAAAATGGGTTTATTAAGTCTAGAAAAGAGTGAAATTTCTTTACAACACTTTACAACACCTTTACAAGACATTATTAAATGCATTTGAAAGGGTCCAATACCTAGTGTGGATGTAAAAAACACCTCACAACACTGAATCAAGGCCTCATTAAGTCCAATTTATCATGTATTATTCCCATGTCAAGCAAGTTTACTTTTTTCTATGGTACATTAGGCACTATTGTACATTATGTAAATGATCTCATCTTAATTTTTCTCTGGTGAAATAGCCTTGCATTGCTTCTCTCGTCATCTATGAAGATTTATTTGCAGGTTGTTATCTTGGGATCAATGCTTGATGCCAACATGTACATGGGTACCTAACAAGGTCTTGTAGTTGGGATCCATCCTTGCATTTTTGCATTTTTTTAATATTTCCTAAGTTGTATTTAAAAGGGGGTGTTTGTGTGAACATGGTATATTATGTAACTAATTTTAGAATATTCATATTCAGATTTGCATATTTAAGCTTATTTATATTATTTATTTTTTATGTTTCATATCATAGGATTAAGATTCTTGTCATGATATTCCTTTTTCTAAGGATTTTATGCTTGTCTTTATAACAAGTGAACAGTATATTTTTGGCACCCTAATCCTTTCTAGCTCTTCTAGGGTTTTTCACCTAAAAGGAGAAAGTAGAGCCAATAGTCTAGGTAGGTTCACTGAAATTATGCAATGTATGATGTTATTTGTGTGCCATAGAAAAATGGCCCCTTGTGATTTTCATGGCCGTTTAGGTCTTGTTTCATGGTGTTGGAACTATTTTTCTTTAATTTTATGTTGCAACATGGCTTGAACATGCATATTTAGGTACTAAAATTCAAATAATGACATCTTGTGAAGGTGTTGTGAAGTGTTGTAAGACATTTCTACATTCTTCTAGACTCTATTTATTACAATTCGCCTAAAAATCACATTTTTATTCATCAACAAGTCCTATTTTGAAGTGTTGTAAAGTCTTGTAACAAGATTTCATGCTTTTCTAGGTACATCTTCACTATTTATCCCTTTTTCATGCTTTATTTGGCTCCTTTATCCTCTCATATGCTTAATTAAGTGTATTTTTGAGTATTATCCTGACAAAAAACATTAAATACAACATATTTCCTGACTTTAAGATTTTATTCAAAAACACTTGATGTCGACCTGTGATGAGGTATGAATGGTTAACTAAGTCACAAGTGTGTATAAATATGTGATTTTCACCTCATTTTAGATCTCCTACAATCTCCTCATTCATTCAAGTATTCTATCTCATATCTTAAGCATTGAAGAATTTTACAACATCAATTCAAGCAATATTCAAGCACTTTTAATCAACCATTGACATTAGTTTGGACTTGCATCATCAAGGGTTTGGTAAGTTAATAGCATTTGCATGTTGTTATTTTATCATTCCGTTGCATTTAATCATTTTATTAAGGGTTTGATTACCAAAAGTTGGGTTTGACCAAGGCAAACCCCTATTCACTAACCTTAAACTAGTTTTCCCCTATTGCATATTTGTTTGCAGACCTAGGTATGCAGATTTGACAAGCTTTTTGGTGTTGAAGATTGGTTTACAAGTCAACTAGGCACTTCAAGTGAACTCAAGTCTATTTCAATCTTGGAGAAGGTTTTATGTCTATTTTTTGGAGAATTGACTTTGGCAACCTGACAAATTGTGGTGTGTAGATTTGGTGTTGCAGTGTTGTCTCCCGATGTTTTGCAAATTTGGGAGAGGATTGATTCGCCACCTGTGGTGAATGAGTCCCACCTTAGGACTAAAAATATGAATTTTTTTAGATTTTGGATCTCGACAAACATAAACTTGCTACCAACAGTTTTTCACCAGAAGGACTAATTTGCCATCCCAAGCAAATGAGTCCAACTGTGAAAAATTAGTGATTTCAACTAGGATCCACAACATTCCAAATTCATCAGATTTTTCCCAAGTGCACTCAAATTCATCTCTTTCCTTTCTGTTCTGCATAGTTTCTTCATTTAGATCATTGTTGCATTACATAACGTGTTTTCAAACATAGCTTAAATTTTATCTTTGCATTCGTTTTCATTCATTTAGATCAGTCAATTGCATTTGGTTAACTTTATTTAAGTTAGAAAACATCACAAATTGCATAATTTGAATGAACCATTAGATTTTTTGCTCCTCTCTCCTTTTAGGCAAAAAACCCTAGAAGAGAAAGAATTGTCCATAGGACCAAAAGTCAATGGTTCAATTTGAAATAAATGGAGTGATCTAAGTGTATTTATATGAACTAATTGATTTATTATGTATGGAAAACCTAAGATTTATGTCATGTTGGAAAACACAATGTGATATGCAAACTGTGTGAACCCCAGCCTAGGTACCTGCAAAACAAAGACAATAAACACCTCAAGTTAGATTTTGCAAGAATAAACAAGGATTACCCATGAAATTCATTTAAAACTTCAAACTAGGAAAGAAAATAGGAAAGAACACAATGCAAACGATAAAACAAAGATGAAATCCTAATTAGAAGTGCAAACTCATGATCTCATGGGGGAATTGGTGCCAATTTGATGTGAAAATTTGCCCTTTCCCAATTCTTATGATGCAAGATGAATGTGTAGATGAAAATTTGATCCAATTTGATGATAGAAGATGAGATCTTCCAAGCTAAAAATATGCAAGAACCTAGCTATGACTCAATGATAATGGATGGAATTCAAGAGATATTTGAGCATGGTAACTTTACAATGTTTGTGGATGATAAAATGAGGATATGAGCTCTTCATTTATAGGATTTCAAGATGGATGAATGTACAAATTAGAGCAATGTGGGCCTAACATTCATCCAATGATATGGTGCCACTTTTCAAGCTATGAATGGATGATGGATGTGCAAGATTTGGGGTTTGTGCCAATAAATGCATAAATTTGAATTTCAGAATTGTTGAAATGACATGTAAGAGGGAATGGAAAATGAAATAAATGCCACTTGGCTCAAGGAAAAGGACATGTAAGATGAAGTTATTGCCTTGTTGGATGTACATGTTGACTTGGAATTTTTGAATTCAAATTGAGAGAATATTCCAAAAGATGCCTTGTGAGGAAAATAGGGATTTAATAAATGAATAAAGTCTATTTTCATGTGCAACTTGCATTATCTAGATGATGTGACATGAGATTAGATTAATTTAATCAAGGGTCAATTAATTTAACAGGAGATTTGATGATGTGACTTATCTGATTTAGATTTATGGATTTATTTAAATCAGATAAGAGAGGAATATGACAAGAGGTTAATTAAATAAGGATTTTGATTTATTTAATTAAAAGCAATGATGTTAGATTAAATCAAATAAGGTTTTAATTTATTTAATTTAATAGATATACTTTATGGATTTAATCAAATACGTTGATCATTTAATTAAATAAGGATAATTAAATTAGATGGATTGATTTAATTAGCAGGAGAAAGTGACTTAATTATATAAAGAGATTTATTTAATTAAGAGACAAATATTGATGAATTTAATTAGATAGGTGAATTTGATTAAATGGTTAGACTTAAGGATGATTTAGGAAGAAGTGATGTTAGTAAGTCAGGATCAAATGAGCGATGTCAATTAGTATATTTTAGGTGTCTACATTTTTCCCCTCTTTGAAGCAATGCACTCATTGCATTGGTTCAAAGAATAATCGATCTCGATCAAAGCCAATTTTTTTTTGATATTTAAAAATTTTCCCCACTACTGCATGGTGAGAGAAAACATGCCATTATAATGCTCCCTCGAGAGATTAGATGAAAATTCCAATTTTTGGGTGATCTTGCGAAAAAAGATGACAAAGCACCCACAAGGGCTGAATGGGCTCCAGGAAGTCAAAAAAGTGTCTAAATGCAGTAAATTGATTGCAAATAGACCTCAGATGGATACAAATAGTTTCGGGGGTCCAAAACCCTAGCAGAACAACCATTTAGGATTAAAAACCCCTAAATTTTAGGCTAAAAAGGGGCTCGAGGGTTTACTTTCAAGTCATTTTCACACACCTCCGCTAGAAAACTTTGAGATTCAAGCTCCGACCCTTTAGCGATATGGCACAACGAAAGCTTCCCCTGCATATTAGTGATCGAGTTCGGACCTACCAGCGGCCACCCAGCATTGGGGCATCGATATGTGACCCTTACTGAAGCTTCGTCTTTTCATTTAATGCTTTAAAAGTGGAGCTCACTTCCAGTGGCACTATATAGTGTCGCTCAATGTCTAAATTGCGCCGCTCCAGACTGTTTAGCGCCACAGCAATGCAATTTAGAGTTTATAACCTTCAATGATGGGCTCAGGCTCGATGGGTCAGTTTGGGTAAAGTGCACCGTTGCGGCGCCCTTTTCATGCAAACTACTATGCTGGAGGGTAAAGTGCATAGTGCCAGCATTATTTGGCTCTCTTTTGGGCTCAGCGTCAGAGTTTGAGTAAGATAAAACTACGACGCCATCACAAATTGTGCCACTGGGGATGAGCTTGGAGCATTCGACTAGGAATTTTTCAAAATTTTTAACACAGTGACTTTCCTTGATGCAAGATGCGCTGAGGGAGCTCTACTGTCGGGAGCACTAGTCGTGAGACTTGGCTAGTGTTCTACGGGACTTGAGCGATAGAGATCAGGGTCATCTAGGAGTCATAGGATTTTGGCATATTGCATATGCAGCACCCATGCACACTCATCTAGGGACAATGTCAGCACAGGTTGAGAGGTGGCATAGCGAGACATCATCATTTCATCTCCCCACTGGCGAGGCCACCATCACCTTGGAGGATGTTTTGCACATTCTATGATTTCCTATTCATGGCTGACGGGCAATGTATGACATGGATGAGGGACACAAGTCCTACACTAGAGTCCTCGCCACACCGGACATTATCTACTGCGAGGGACAGATTGAGTTAGAGAGATACAGGGTCATTGCACCTCCCTACCGTTGGGCAGTTGCAACTATTATTTTAGGTCTCATTGCCCCAGATAGATGAGGGCAATATTTCAATCCTGGCTAGGGGTATTACTGGGAGAGGATGGTCTGGGATAGGCTTGTTTGGTTTGCATGGGGGCCTGTACTTCTTGCCTCACTCTACAAAGATTTGCATGAGTATGTGTATATGGATGACAAAGCACTGGGAGCTGGAGTGACTTTACTTCACATCTAGGCATGGGAGCACATTTTTGTGCTGCGTCCACGAGTTGTTCTAGTTCCAATGGGGGTAGAGGATGCCCTCGTGGCATGATACAGAGGCGATGTGTCCTTCACACACACTCATGAGCATGGGATCCCCTACTGGAGGCGGGTCCTAGACGAGATGCTTATCTTTACTTGGCGTCCATACCTCGGTCAACCTGGATGGGCCAATGATGTCAATTAGCTCTTCTATTGCCGCCAGGACCGGTACATGCAGGGGAGAGAGCATACAATGATCAAGAGGTACCTACCTAGGAATGTGCAACATCAGTTTGGGGAGCCTTAGGATCAGCCAGATAATGACTACATGGTTGTCTTTGCACGTAGTATGACACAGGTATCATGGGGACATGGGATTCCTATCTCGGTGGAAATTGATAGCTTTCGGCACTTGGTAGCCCACCCATGGGCCTATGACTAGGGCTTAGCAGATCCAAGGATGACACAGGCCTACAGAGACTAGTTCAGACCTCCTCTTTGGCTGAGCATTCCAGGTGAGGATCCAGATCCTCACAAAGTTAGAGGCAGAGGGAGAGGATGGGGGTGAAGACTGAGGATTGAGGTTCGACAGGATCCACTAGTTGCACCCCTAGTCCTGCCAGGTCATGGGGATGTTCACATGTAGGATCAGGAGTAGGATCTGCTAGTCCCACCATGAAAAACTGGGGGTGAGGATCGGCCTCACGTGCAACCACAGGGATAGCGAGCAGGTCTGGCAGATGGTTGGGATGCACTGATTGCATAGCTACAGTCCCAGGTTTAGATGCTGACATCGGAGAGAGACCAGGTGAGGGCTAAGAGAGAGTAGCTTAGAGAAAAGAGGGATCAGGTTGTGCAGTAGAGACATGCTGTAGAGCTATAGGCAGCTATTGAGCTAGGTTGCAGGTAGTAGATCAAGAGTATGACAACCTCCTCCTCTTAGGGTATAGTGCCAGTGCGGTCCTATTGGGATGCCATCCGAGAGATAGAGTACTATCATTGGGCCTATCATGATAGTGTACCCAGAGTAGACTGGGTCCCAGAGTACTTAGAGAAGGCCAACTAGAGACCACCAGAGGGTCATGGTGATAGGGGTGAGGGAAACATTCACAGGGACCGAGCTTGATTTAGATGATACAATTTTTTTTGCCTTATGGGCTCATTTTTGATAGCCCCAATGGGCCCTTTTGTACTGATTGACATATATGTATAGTGATCCAATTTGTTATTTTTTGTACTATGACAATGACATGATTGATGATATATGAGTTGACTTTGATGCGATGTACTGTGTTCTCCTTCATGCATGGATGGTTTTATTTCTATATGCTTTGCAGTGATGTCCTATGGATGCATTTGTTTCTGATGATGAATGTATGATGGTTATGATTAATGGATCTATATTATGCTAACCTATGATATGATGTGCAATGAGGTTATCTATATGATGATTTATTTTATGTCAAATGTGATATGTGATATTGATTTTAATATGTAAAATGATGTGATCTATGGTATGTGCAATAATGTGTAAAAAATTCTTATGTATGAGATGATTTATGGATGGATGTGATATGATGCGATGATCGTGATGAAATGGCATTTTAATGCACAATGAAATGGTTTCATGAGATGCTTAGAATAGCAAAAGTTTTTCTCCTAAATGTAATAAATGATGAAGTATGTGATGCAATGGTACGTTAATGCAAAATGATATGTTGATGTGCAATGTGATGTGAAAGTAAAAGTGGTGATATGATGTCATGATGTTATGCACGTATGTATGTCTAATAAATTAAGTACTTATATATCTATTGTTTATGTGAAAAAAATGGTTATGAAATGTTTTTGTAGATGCTTATGTGATGATTTATATGATAGATGGTAATATGAAATGGTTGTGAAATGAATGTTTATGCAATGATTGATATAATGCCATGAGATGCAATGTAATGGGTGAAATGAAATGACATGGATGTACCTATTTATGATCAAATTGTATATATGATGATGGATATGTAATGTGTATGTTTCCTATGTGATATGTTTATGCAATATGCCATTGGTTTGTGGATGCAGGATTAATGACAATGATGGCGATAATGGTCAACTGTCATAGTACCTTGTTAGTGCAGTTATTAAGAAAAGAAGAAGTCATTTAAACAAGATGCAAGATGACACAAATGAAAATGATGATGATGATGATGATGACTTGCCAAGGAATTGGGATTTTCAAAGGGCCCAAACTTTCTTATGTTTGATAACACATATGGTACGATGCATCAAGGTATAGAAAACCAGGATGGCATTGTACCTAGTGTGATGGAATTTGACTCAAAAATTAGATAGAAGTATTCTTGTTCACACCTGACATACGAAAAACTTTGCTAGGATACACTTCAAAAATTTTAGACGCCTTGCACCAAAACACAGAAAGGAGAACCTATCCATGCAATAGTCAACAAGTTGTCCTAGACCTCTTCCCTACATACCTAGAAAAGCAAGTATTCGCCTAAGTTATCTTACAAGAACCTCCAACAAGCATAGCAGAAAAAGAATAATGATCGTTTCCCCATTCCTATCTCTCTAAATTCTCTATTTTGGGATATCATCAAGACATCCTTGGAATGAGCGCAAATAAGATAAGTCGAAAGAAAAAGAAAAAGCACACAAACAAGTTGATGTTCTTCAATACCACTAACCAAAAAGGAATGTGTTTTTAAGAACCAAAACTTGTTGCCAAAAGATAATGCCCATTGTAGGAAGGATACATCCTAGGACATGATGTTATCAGATGATCAAGATATGGGACTGATTGGATGATGGACTATTGACACAAAGAATTAACCAACTTGCTTACGTATTGTCTTAGACTTGAGACTTGACACTTTTGAGTTTTCATGTTTAATCTGCTTGACTTGTTTCTAATTGTTTCACCAAAGGTTGAGAATGACGATCAATTTATTATGGATGGTGCTATTGTAGGTGAAAGCAAAATGAGACAAATGGATTTTTCAAATATTTGGATGTTTTTGGAGTTTTGCAATGTTTTGAGGCTGTTTTTTTTTTTTTTGGTATTTTCTCAAGATTTACAAATGTTTTGATTTTTGATTTTCCAATGTTTTTGGGATTTTCTGAGATTTTGACCAAGAGACTAGCCTAAAGACCTATCCTAGGGGCCTCGGGGGCTGATCAACAGATTAGCCTTGCCTATGTTATACACGCAAAGATCACGTAGTTTGACTGATGACTTGACCGATTTACAGATGATGATATATATGATGATATGTTAGTTTATTATGATGGACTCCTATAGGACTGACCTAAATGTCTCAGGGGATGATCACAGATCGACCTTACCTACGTTCAAGCTCAAAAACGATGTAGTTCAACTGATGACTCTATTTTTGACTTTTTGAATTGTTTTTGGATTTTGATATGTTTTGATGTTTTTGGATTTTCTAATTTTTTGATGTTTTTTGGATTTTTTGATTTGAGTACTTTAAAATCAAACACGAATATGATCCGATGAGAATGTGCCCCCAGCATGATGCAATAGACTACTTTGATAAAGGTAGGACAACCTGACCTTGAGGATGTGTCGAGTAGTACTAGGAGGGATCATGATACAAATATAGGACCAAGCTATGGTGCAAATGTGAGTGGATGAGCGATGGATGGAGATCTGGATATGATGGGTGATGGAAGCGAAATGGATGGAGGATGCAGAATAAACTATAAAGATCCTGGTGGATGGAAAGTGATTATTTACATAAGGTGCTTGTTTGCCAGGTTTTCACCAAGGTACTTGCCCAAAGTGCCACCGAAGTGATTTTCACTAGAGGACGATTTTTCTCTTTACTTCTTTTTTATCCTTTTTCTGATTTTTTTTTGTATTTTTTACTTTTTTGATTTTTTTGTTGTCACCAAGACGCTTGTTTGCTAGGTTTTCCCCAAAGTAACCATTTTTTTTTAGGACATTTTCTGATTTTTTAGATTTTTGGTTCTATACCTTGAAATATTTAGGCATAAATTTTTTTGAGATGGGAGCTATTCATGGGCTCCTACAGAGTTTCCCCTTCGAGTGTTGATAATTGATATGCCCCTGATTTGTAACTTTCTGTGATGATGAAAGGTCCTAACCAATTAGGTTTGAACTTGCCTTTGCTACTTGGGTTTGGGACATTCTTATGATTCTCTTTTAAGACCAGTTCTCTAACTTGGAACATCTTGCTTCTGATTTTCTTATTGTAGCTCCTTTTGAGTCTATTCTGATAGACTTGCAAGTGATTTAGAGCATCTATCCATCTCTCATCTAGTAGCTCTAGCTCATTTAGTCTTGATACTTGGTACACTTCATCTGTGATGAGGTTTTGCAGTGATATCCCGAGGGATGGGAGATCGATCTCAATGGGGAGTACCTCTTCTGATCCGTAGACCAAGGAAAAGGGGGTGGCATCGGTGGGTGTGTAGATGTTGGTTTGATAAGCCCAGAGAGTAGGATTAAACTGTAGATGTCAATCACGACCTACATCATTGACTATTTTCTTGAGTATTTTAAGGATGGTTTTGTTTGTAGTTTTTGCTTGGCCATTGCCTTGGGGATAATACAAAGTGGAGAAACAATGTTGGATTTTGAATTTTTTGCACAAGTCATGAACTTCCTAATTTTTGAATGGTGTCCCATTATCTAAGATAATGGCTTGTGGAACACCATAGTGGCATATGAGATAGTTCAGGATGAACTTAGAAATTTGCGTCCTAGTTATATATGTCATGGGTATAGCCTCCACCCATTTAGTAAAGTACTCTATTGTAGTTATGATGAACTTATGGCTGTTAGATGAGGTGGGAGTGATTTTCCCAATGATATCGAGTCCCCACTGCAAGAAGGGCCATGGTGTGATGATAGGATGGAGCTCTTGAGCTAGAGCATGGATGATGTCCCCATGTTACTGACATTGTAGACACTTTTTGGCATGCTCATGTGCTTCTTGTTCCATTGTGGACCAATAATACCCCATCCTCAATAGTTTCTTGGCTATGTTTATTCCACTAACGTGCAAACCACAAATATCGTTGTGAACTTTAGTTAGAGAGGTTAATGCCTCATCATCGTTTAAGTAGTGCAGTAAGGTACCTTCTATGGTTCTACGGTACAGGGTATTACCTAGGATGACAAATTTAGATACCTTTTTAACAAAGGTTCATTTTAAGTTTGAGGGTAGGTCAGTGGGTATGACTCCTATGTGAAGATACGTGTAGATGTCCTGATACCAAGGATCTCTAGGACCAATGATTTCACACACATATTCTGATTCCTTTACCTCAAATGGTAGAACAAGAAGCTGCTCAATCAAAAATTTGTATTTTGAAGTGTTGTGAGGGATATCCAATAGAGAACCTATTATCACCATAGCGTCTACTGCTCTATTGTTAGTTCTAGGAATTTGCTCAAATGTTATTTCAATGAAGGACTCCTTAAGGGTCTTCACCAATTTCCTGTATGGAGTGAGCTTGTCATCCTTAGTCTGATATTCATTATTGACTTGATTTATAATCAACTGAGATTCTCCATACACTTTTAGAGCTATGATGTTCCATTGCACTGCTATCGACCTATAGTCAAAGCCTCATATTTTGCGATGTTGTTGGTGCAAGGAAATGCTAGTTTGTATGACCTTGGTATGCAATCTCCTTGTGGGGTGATGAAGAAGACACCCACTTTTGATCCGCACTATGTGTATGAGCCGTCGAAGTATAATTTTCCTGTGATTAGCCACATTGAGGTTAAAGATGGATTCATCTGGAAACTTTGAGACAAGAGGATTCTCAGAATAAATAGGTGCTTCTGCTAGTTGATCTACAATGACCTGACCCTTGATTTATTTTCTCTCCACATACTCGATGTCATATTCTAATAATAACATTACCCATTTTTCCATTCTGCCTATGAGCATTGCCTTTGATAGTAGATACTTGAGAGGATCAATTTTTGTGATGAGCTTTATCTTGTGTGCCAACATGTAATGTCTGAATTTTTGAGATGCAAACACTACTGCGTGACATGCTTTCTTGATAAATGAATAGTTTAACTCATGCCCAACCATTGTCCTGCTAATGTAGTATATAGCCCTCTCCATTCTATTGTCATCATGCTGAGCTAGGGGAGCTCCAAGGGCTACTGTTGTTGCTGACACATATAAGATCAATGGTTTCTTTGGGATAGGTGGCATTAAGACCGGTGGTGTCAATAGGTATTCCTTAATTTTTTTAAATGCCTCTTCACATTTAGCATCCCATTTGTATGCTACCCCCTTGTGGAGTATGTGAGAATATGGATTTTGTTTGTTAATTACATTATGAACCTTCGAATGGACTGGAGTCTGCCTTGGAGGCCTCTCAATTTTTTTAGTGTCTTTGGTGCTTCCATTTCGAGGATGGCTTTCACTTTTGATGGATCCACTTCAATACCCCTCATTGATACTATATATCCTAGCAGTTTACTTGATTGTACGCTGAAGACACACTTCTTTGGGTTTAGTCTTACTTTGTATTCTTCAATTCTGTCAAAGATGGCACTCAGGGTTGCCATGTGATCTTGTCTTTTTCTGGATTTTGCTAGGATGTCATCAACATAGTCCTCAACTTTTTTATGGATCATATTGGGGAAGATCAATGTCATAGCCCTTTGATATGTTCCTCCTACATTTTTTAGGCCAAATGGCATCATATTCCAGCAGTAAGTCCCCCATGGACAAGTGAAGGATGTCTTATTTTGATCCTCTTTTGCTATCATGATTTGGTTATATACTTAGAATCCATCCATTAATGATAACATTTCATGTCCCACTGTCATGTCCACTATCATCTCAATGTTGGGAAGCGGGAAGTTATCTTTTGGACATGATTTGTTCAAATCTATGAAGTCTATGCATATTCGAATGTCTCCATTATGTTTCGAAACAAGTACCAGATTTGATACCCATTTTGGATAGTCTATGGGTTAGATGAATCCTACATCTAACAACTTTTTGAGCTCCACTTTGACTAGTAGGGCGATCTAAGGATGCATTTTCCAAAGCTTTTGTTTGACGGGTTTTGCTTTGGGATATACTGCCAAGTGGTGGACGATAGTATCTTGATCAAGGCCTAGCATATCAACATAACTCCACATAGAGTTTATCTGTCTCTCCTTTAGGAATGCTGCTAGGAGTTCTTGCCCTTCTGATAGTAGTGATTCCACATAGAATGTGATATGCAGGGTCTCCTTTGTTCCTAGGTTGATAGGATTGCATTTTTCTGCCAAGACTGTTGACTTTTACTGATGAATAGTTGTTAAAGGAAGATTGAATCCCCCATCCTCAGGTGCCTCAGATAGGTTTTCACCATTGGATATGTCCTTTCTTTTTACTATTTTATTGTCAGAGAGTGCCATGATGTGGTTTTCACTCAAGGACTTGGATATGATTCTTAGTTTCTCACTTTTGCAACTGAAGGATTCAATCGTTTCCCTATAATAAGCCTATGTGTCCAGCTCTATTATAAACCCTGCTTTATGATCTCCATCCGAAATGTTATCCCTTAATCCAATAAATTTTAAGAGTGCTTCATCATGTTTGAACACATCAAGAACCAGTGGTCTTGGTTGGTCATAGTCGATCAATTGGGGATATACTAAGCAAATTTCATGGTCTTGGTTGTTTGGCTCAAAAGATAAGGTATTGATCATGCAAAGGGTGGTGTCCTTAAATAACCTAGGTAGATTAGTCATGGGGTCCTCATCATCGTTACTACTATAAATATCAGTTATATCAAAGGTATCATTGTCTAGGACACGACCTGTAGATACTGGTAATCGTAGTTATGCTACTGGTGGCTGACGAGGTTTATTAACCACTCTAACTAGAAGACTTCGGCCACGTATGGTTATACTCAAATGGGTACATCCAAGGCTAAGGTTTGTTATTGGTCATGTCTTTGGTATGATGGGTATTATAAGGCCATTGTCATTTTGTCCCAATCTTTGATTTCTATCATAACCCATTGCGAGCATCATTTGGAGGCCTTTGCTTCTTTCATCCATTGGTAAATTTGCTACTGGTCTTTCATGTTGGTATAACATATGTGATGGATCTGTCTCCATTACCTCTTGGTCCAGATCTCCCCAAATTGTGAATTCAGGATAATCTTTAGGAGAGGCTCACAATGTGGAAGCTTGATTTTGTTGTGGGTGTCCTCATGACCTAGGAGATTGTGGTAACTCTCCTATCACAAAAGCATTGTTAGGGAGCCTATAGCTTCCAACACTATCCTCTTGTATGATGAGCTTGATGTTAGAGATGGTAGGAATGGCGGGTGTCTCTGTCTCAGAAGTGGATGTGAGGGTGGCAGGGTCGATGTATGATTTGGATGGGCCCTCATCATTCTTTGGTACTTGGGGGATTTTATAATATTTTGCTTCAAGATTTTTGTGGTATGAAAAAGGTTTAGGATATCCATGAATGGTAGCTTCTTGTCCGTTATGTGTAAATTTCACACATTGGTGGAAGGTTGATGCTATTGCTTTCATGACATGAATCCATGGACGTCCTAGGAGGATGTTATATGGCAAGTCAAGGTCTAAAACCTGACAGGTTGTTTCCATGAGAGCCGGCCCTATTTGAATAGGGAGTTTGATTGTGCCTTGAGAAAATCTTTCTTGATCATCATATGCTCTTATCATGATGCCTTTCCCTTTGTCAATGGAATCTTCTGATATTTTCAACTGCTTGATGAGGCTGAGAGAACATATATTCAAATCCGTACCTCCATCCACCAGGACCCTTTTGATTAAATTGCTCTTATTTACGATGGCTTCCAAGTGAAGTGCATGGTTGTGAGATGGTTGGGAAGGGAAATCTTGATTAGAGAATGTAAGAAGATTAGGCATAATGATGTTTCCGACCATAGCTTGGAATTGCTCCGCATCAAGGTCTGTAGGGATAGTGGATCAGGTTAAGGCTTCTTCGAGGATTTTTCTATGGATTGCTGATATTTTTAGTAACTTCATGATGAAGATTTGCGCTCGCATCCTCTTGAGTTGGTCTAGCACATTGTAACCATTAGGAGTAGATCTGTAGACAGGGGTTTTGTTTGGGTGGGATGAGCCTACGATAGTTACTTTGTCACCTCTTGTGGTGACTCCACAATCTTCAGCATAGGTGCCCTTGATAGTAATGACCATGCAGTTTTCATCTAGGGAGGTGATGACTATTTCATACACATGATTTACATTGGAGTGGGTGAATTTCCCTTTATATTTTTGATTCCCTTTGTTGCCATGATTTGGCATTAGGTTTGTGTACATCTTAAGGTCCTGGTTTCCTGTATGTTGTTCCACATTTATGATCTTCTTATCAATGAGATATTGGAAAATGTTTTTGAGTCTCATACAAATGTTTGTGGTGTGACCTTTTATTTTATAGAACTCACAAAGTTGATTCTCGTTATACCAAGGAGGTTTGACGTTAGGTTCTTGGTAATTCTCAAATGTAGGTGCTTTGATGAGTTTTTCATCGATGAGCTTTTTCATGATGTCTTCAAGTGGTTCCCCCAAGTAGTGTATTTTCATTTTGGATAACTCTTGCATTGGGGTGGTCCTCTTTGGTCATTGAGATTATTGATGGTTGGATTGTTGTTTGGTTGATATGGTATATGATGGGTGTTTTGGTGTTGTGATTGGATTTGTGTGGTTGTATTTTGGTGAGGACCACTAATGACCACCTTGGCATCAATGACACCATCATTAGTAACATTTTTGTTTCTTGCCCACATGCGAGGTTTATCATTGTAATTGGATAGTGGGCGATTGTTTTGTTGTTCAAGGCATGATGATGATCCTATAGGTTGAGTCATGAGCGCTCATTCGATACTGAGTGCTTTAGGGATCAATTGATCGTATGTAGTGATTCCTTGGACCTTGAGATGGAATGCCAAGAGTCCCTCAAGGTTGGAAATGATGGTGCAAACTTGTTCTTTTGGAATGGTCCACTTGCTTAGATTGGCCTTTGATTGCCATCATTATAAGAAGGAAGCGAATGATTCATTCTTTCCTTACTTTAGAGCTGAGAGTTCTTCTAGACTAACATCCATTTCAATGTTGCATGCGTAGTTCTTAATGAATGCATCTATAATTTTCTAAAATGTTCTAATGCCTGATGGTAGATGAGAGAACCATTCTATAACGGGGCCTGCCAAGCTCCTAGGAAATAGCCACATCAGATAAGTATTGTCGTATGCAACTTCCATGCAATGAACCTGGAATTCCTTGATGTGATCCTCAGGGTTTCCCATCCCTCAATATTTTTCAAATTTGGGGATTTCAAATCCATTGGGGAATGGTTTCATCTCTAGGATTCTATCAAATGGATACAGACACAGGTTGCTTGGCATTTTCATTGTTTACCTAGATTGCAGATCAAGCACTTGTTGTGAAAGTAACCTGATTTGTGTCGTCACATCATTTTATGGATCAAGGGGTGGGATGAAGGTGTTTTGGGGTGTTTCAATCATGGGTTGGATGGGTGGATTGGTTGGCATATTGTTCGATGGTATCTATATGTTTTTTCAAGTGAGGTAGGCTTCCACATGCTTTTGTATGAACAACACTTGTTGTTGATCTTACTGTTGTTATGCTAAGATTTGTGCTTGTTGTTGCACTTGTTGGTGTTACAACAATGCTTGTTGTTGTTCCAACAACGCTTGTTGTTGAACTACTACTTGTGCTACTTCTTTCTATTCATGATATTACTTTAATGCTTGCTGATATGCTTGCAATTGTGCTACTTGTCTAAATGTGCAAGAAGTTGTGCTTGATATTGTGCTTGTTTTGCATGATTTTGAACTTGCATTTGTGTGGCTTGTGCTTGTGCTACTTATTTTTGTAGTAAGGTTTGAGCAACCTTTTATGCTTTCAATGCTTGGGCAGCTTGGGCGGCTTTTTGTTGTTGTTGTTGTAATAACGCTTGGGCTTGTTGTACATGTAATGTGGCTTATGCTATTTGGGTGGCTTGCGCAGCTTGAACAGCTTGCTGAGCAGCTAGTTGTTTGAATTTTTTGTTTCTAAACTTGTTGGTATCCTCTTTGAAAAGCAGCTTGCAATGCTACGTCATGTTGGTTTGATGTTGTGTAAGTTGGTGGTGGTGGGGGTGGAGGTGGATTTGGAATGGTATTCATGAGTGTGGTATTGGTGTCTTGCATGATGGATGGTGTTGTTGATGTGATTGGTCTTGGAGAGACCATGCTTTGTGACGTTAAGGGGGTGTTTGATGAAGTTTCAATTGTTTGTGTATTTGTCATCTATTGTTGTGATATTAATGACAAAATTTGGGTGTTTGGTAAAATGTTTTGGTTGATATCTGGGATGGTAGTTTGATTGTTATTTGGTAGGGGGGAAGCCTAAACCAAGGAGTGGTGTGGATGATGATGGTAATGGTGGAAGCAATGGGAATGTGAGGGGTTCCAATTCTTTTGAAAATGTTGTGGTGTCAAAGATGCTCCCTGGTCTGAACATGTGTCCTTCCTCTTATGAATTTCCAAGGAGAAGATTTTGAGGTGTTGGGAGAAAAAGGGATGATGATGGATCGCGGTGGAAAGTGAGAGGAAAATTCTTTTGTAGTGGGTTTTCAAGTATGTTTTGTTCCAATGTGGTATTTACGTCCAAGTTTTGATTATTAACAAGGGGATGTGCTTGAATAGCATTGAGAAATGAATTTCCCTTATTAACGTTGGGTTGGGTTGGAGCAAGAGATGTTGTGATTTGTGGAATGTTTTGAGTGATGTTTTGGGATGGGGGTGTGGATGAGATGGGAACGGTGGATTAGATGGAAAAGGATGTTTCCACTATGGTGCTCGTGTCAAAATTTGAAGGCAATTTGGCCCCTTATTTTGCTAGTTCAAGCATGTATAATGAAGGGTTAAGCTTCATCATGACATTGACAATCTTATGATTTTTCAGATTTTGAAGCATTTTAGTTATTTCGTCATGAGACATTCCATAGGGGAGATCTTCTCCTTGAGCTTCTTCTTGTGGATTTTGTGAGAGAGTCAAAGGATTGCTTGATTCGGCAGGATTTATTTCAACATTTGTTTGGATAAGATCGCTTGAAGTGGGTGTTTCTTTGTTGGCTTCCATGCTTTTCTTGTATTGAGATCTAGTTTGAATCATAAAACAAGGATCAATTTTTGAAAATAGAAGAGATGAATCTCTTGATTCCTTGAAGTGATATTTGTTTTATGCACCAAAGTAAAAAGTTTTAGGATATCTTTTGAAGATCAAAAGGTGATATGTAAGATGGATGGGGTGAATGTTATGATCTTTTGGTGAATATTTGAAGGAAATACTAGGCTTTTAGGATTTTTTGATTTTGATGTTGGATTTTGGATTTTGTCCTTGATTTTGATTTTGATTGCTTTAATTTTGAACAAAAGACCCTAAGATGTTGGATGATTATCTACCCTAAGATGTTGGATGATTATCTAAGGGATAGTTTTGATCAATGGATGATGATTTGAATATGTGTGGAAAGAAGGATGCATCTATCCACACCTATCCAAGCAAGATGATGGTTTCACTAAGCATATGGGGAAGGATTCATCTCCATGTACCAAGCCAAACAAGATGATTTTGATAATCTTTGACCTAAATATATGCAAAAGGATGCATCTACACACACTTAGCCAAAGGTGATTTTGATGATAATGTTTTCAAGGATTTTAATCTCAAAGGTTTTGATGATTTTGATGATTTGGATTTTTCCAAAAAGCCTAGTATCAAGAATGATTTCAAGATTTTCCAAAAGGTGACTTGTGAGATGATGCAAATTTTTTAATGTCTTGGAGGATGGGTGAAAAATATTTTGATGTTTTCTTTTGATCCTAAGATGAACCTAAAAAGATACTTTGCTTGCCTAGACCTAGGTATTGAAGAACATGCAAATGCTTCCTAAAGACCTTTATAACCAAAGAATGATTTCTTTTGAACAAACATTTTCAAATTTTGGGCAAATGACCTTGTGATTTGGATTTTTTGAGAATTTTTAAGTCTTCAATCACACATGAGAGTTCTTTTTGTTTAGCTTTCCTTAATGTGTTTATTTTACCAAAAACACTTTCTTTGATTATATTTTCAAACTAAGATGTCCAATGTCTTAATTTCTTCAAATCCCACAAGATATGTTATGTGGAAATTTAATGAACTTAAGGAAAGGGTTTTCCTATTGTTTACTTAATTGAGAAAAATTGAGATATAATCCAATGTTTAGAAACCTCTAAGGACGTGAATCCCAAGGGAAAGCAATAACATATAGATTGAGTCAATGGTATTTGTCTCCAAAAGGGTTTGAAATTTGGATAATGTTAAGTGTTTGTTTTCAAGGTGTTTTCGATCAAGCACTGTATTTTGTTACCCAAGAATAAGTACAATCCTATGGATGTGTAAGATAATATTTGTTGGATTCCCACTTGGACAAGTCCAGCCATGCTTATCTCTAGTGAATGGTTAGATGCTTGACCCCACTGGCTCCCCTCCATGACACTCACTTATATGGGGCAGCCAAGCATCAACACCCATGAAACTCCCATGGCATGCTTTCCATTTCTACTAGAAGACCGTAAAAGTGTGGGGCAGCTTTAGAATGACCGTTCTTGCACCAAAAAATAGATTAAAGGATTTTGGGAAAATTCTAGCACATGGGTTTTAGTAAGGACTTTTCTGTTCGTAGGAGTTGACCCATATGGCAAGAGTCCCCTTTCGGATCCATCTTGTCGGAATCAACCGTGTGATATTGGTGTTTACTCCAATATCCAAATTTATATACCGGTTGGAAAATACTCTTGGTTTTAGAGTGTTACCGGTTGAGTCGTTCCCTTGGGTGAGTACTTTTTACCCAAGGCAGACCCTCTAGGATAAACAAAAGTGAGTAAAGACAAAATCTGTAACTCAATCAATCTTTGATGGCTCAAAGAAAGAGAATATACACGAAAATTCCCCCACTCACACTCGCATAAGATTTTGTTCAATTTTAAACCCAAATAGAAGTGTGGAAGTGATTGCTTTGTCTTAACCCAAAGTCATGAAAAAGGCCTTTTGATATTCAAGATCGCTATAAAGTGTGAGAGAAGCGTATACATCCTTTTCCAATGACTTTAGTTTAAGTAAGCCGTCACGAAAAGCAAAGCTAAACTTGTTCTTTTTAAATCCTCAAAGAAAAATGTTAGTTCTTTTTAGTGCACCAAATCACAAGTGAAAGATGTTTTTTCAATTTTGTTAATCCAAGAAACAAAATCTAGTAAGTTGTTGATCCTATTGTTCATTTTAACCTTTGCAAGAAATAAACAAGAAGATTATTTTTAAGCCCAAAAGAAGGTTAGTGTCCTAAGAAAGAGGAGATAACAAATTCTTAAAGAAGTGTTAAACAAACACTAAAATGTTCAAAAACACTTTGATTTTGTAAAACATTGTCCTCATATTTCTCCTTCCTTCGTTTTCGATTTCCAACCTACAAGTGAGAAAAACTAGTTAGATTTTGGAAAATAAAGAAGATAGAAACAAGAAAATAGAATATAAATCAATCATAAATCAAAAGCACCTGCTAAAAATCAAATTTTCCCTTTTTACTGTCTCCTAGAATCATAATTCATGAAGGCGTCGTAGTTTGCTCTCCCAGCAATGCCCTCACAGCGCCGCTTACTAGTCAGCGGTGCTCTGTGTTAGGATAGATTGCTCAAATGTGTCACAATTTTTGCCTAGCATCGTAGTTTGCATCCAAAGTCGGAGTTTGGAATTTTTTGAAAATCTCTGTAGGTCGGTGAGCCCAGTGACGGAGTTTAAAATTCAAAACTTTTGGCAGGATGAGTCCAACGACGCAGTTTGTGTTTCAAGCGGGGCCATATAGTGACACTGACAAGCCCGTGGTGCCAAAACAGTGACGTTGACGAGCCCGCATTGGAATTTCTTGCGTGAGAAGAAAAATGCAGAATTTTCAAGAAAAAGTTAGAAGTGATGATATCCAGCCCTCCTTCTAGCACCAAATGTACGAACCCCAGCCTATGTACCTACACAACAAAGACAATAAACACCTCAAGTTAGATTTTGCAAGCATAAACAAGGATTCCCCATGAAATCCATTTACAACTTCAAACTAGGAAAGAAAATAGGAAAGAACACAATGCAAATGATAAAACAAAGATGAAATCCTAATTAGAATTGTAAACTCATGATCTCATGGAGGAATTGGTGCCAATTTGATGTGAAAATTGGCCCTTTCCCAATTCCTATGATGCAAGATGAATGTGTAGATGAGGATTTGATCCACTTTGATGATAGAAGATGAGAGCTCCCAAGCCAAAAATATGCAAGAACCTAGCTATGACTCAATGATAATGGATGGAATTCAAGAGATATTTGAGCATGGTAACTTTGCAATGTTTGTGGATGGTAAAATGAGGATATGAGCTCTTCATTTATAGGATTTCAAGATGGATGAATGTCCAAATTTGAGCAATGTGGGACTAACATTCATCTAATGATATGGTGCCACTTGTCAAGCTATGAATGGATAATGGATGTGAAAGATTTGGGGTTTGTGCCAATAAATGCATAAATTTGAATTTCAAATTTGTTGAAATGACATGTAAGAGGGAAGGGAAAATGCAATAAATGCCACTTGGCTCAAGGAAAAGGACATGTAAGATGAAGTTATTGCCTTGTTGGATGTACATGTTGACTTGGAATTTTTGAATTCAAATTGAGAGAATATTCCAAAAGATGCCTTGTGAGGAAAATAGGGATTTAATAAATGAATTAAATCTATTTTCATGTGTAATTTGCATTATCTAGAGGATGTTACATGAGATTAGATTAATTTAATCAAGGGTCAATTAATTTAATAGGAGATTTGATGATGTGACTTATTTGATTTAGATTTATGGATTTATTTAAATCAGATAAGAGAGGAATATTATAAGAGATTAATTAAATAAGGATTTTGATTTATTTAATTAAAAGGGATGATGTTAGATTAAATCAAATAAGGTTTTAATTTATTTAATTTAATAGATAGACTTTAGGGATTTAATCAAATATGTAAATTATTTAATTAAATAGGGATAATTAAATCAGATGGATTGATTTAATTAACATGAGAAAGAGACTTAATTAGATAAAGTGATTTATTTAATTAAGAGACGAATATTGATGAATTTAATCAGATAGGTGAATTTGATTAAATGGTTAGACTTAAGGATTATTTAGGAAGAAGCGATGTTAGTAAGTTAGGATCAAATGCACGATGTCAATCAGTATATTTTACGTGTCTACACAAATAATGAACTATGAATGAAAAAATGGAAAATAGAAGAGAAAAGGGTTGAATCAAAGTGCACCTGGGTAGAGATTGGAGAAACTAGAATCTTCTAAATCCTAACTAAAATCACAAAAAATCACTAGTGGGACTCATTGGCCACAGATGGTGAATCAATCCCACTTTTGATGAAGACTGTCGGGAACAGGTTTCTGAGTGTCAGGATCTGAAATCTAATAAGACCTAGATTTCCATCCTTAAGGTGGAACTCATTCACCACTAATAGTGAATTAGTCCTCTCCCAAAATTTTGAGAAATTAGGGGACAATTCTGTCACACCAGATCTGGGGTTGTCTGCTTGTTGGCTTGTCGAAGTCAAATCTATAGAAAATGAATAAAATGATTTCTCCAAGCTTGAAATAGGATGTAGTTGACTTGAAACACTTTTTTGACTTCTTTTCCACTTTTCAACACCTAAATTCTTGTCAACTCTACATACACACATCTGCAAAAACTCATGCAAAAGGGGAAAAATGGTTAAGGGTTAGGTATAGGGATTTTCCTTGGTCTAATCCCACTTTGGTAATCAAACCCTTAATGAAATAATGAAGTGAAGGAGAATGATAAAAATATATCATGAAAATGTTATCAACTTACCAAACCCTCGTTGAAGAAAATCTGAAGATATGTCAATGGATGCTCCAAAATGTTTGATTAATGCTTGATTATAGGATGCAAAGTGCTCAAATGGAAATTTAATGCTTGAATGAGTTAGGATATTGTAGGGGATGTAAAATAAGGAGAAAAACACTCATTTATACATTCTTGTGTCTTAGTAACCCATTGATACCTCATCATAGGTTGACATCAAGTAATTTTGAATAAAAATTTGAAAGAAAATTTGAACTTTTTTGAATTTGGAGCCAAGAGGGACTCATTTTCCACCCATGGCGAATGGGTCCCACCTTGTACTTGAATGTGGGTGTTGGGAATTAAGTTTCATTTAATGTTGTTTTTCAGGTTTACAATCAAAATTACACTTAATTAATCCTTATAAGGACACAGAGGGGTTAAATAAAACATAACAAAGGCGTAAATAGTGAAATTATTCATAGAAAAGCATGAAATATTATTACAAGACTTTACAACACTTCAGAATAGGACTTGATAAGTGATGAGAAGGTGATTTTTAGGTTAATTGTAATTTATAGAGCCTAGAAAAGTGTAGAAATGTTTTACAACACTTCACAAAACCTTCACAAGATGTCGTAATTTGAATTTTAAGGACCTAAATGTGCAAATTCAAGCCATATTACATAAATAAATCAACAAAATAGACCAAAGATTGTGAAGAAAGGCCTAAAAGACCATGAAAATGACAAGGGGCCATTTTTTTACAGTGCATTTAGCCCCCACTTTAGTGAGAGGATGAACTTGCTTTAGACTCAAACTAAAGTAGCCATGCATATTGAGAAGGATCCAAGTGCACTTATGCTAGCAAGATGGAATAACAATGATCAAGAGGGATGATCAACCCCCCAAGATGAAGATCCCATGGAAAACTAGACATAAAAACAAAGGAACACACATGTGAAACAAAAATTAAATTGAGCTTTGATCATCTGTCCAACTAGTTCTAGATTAGATCTAGGTTTTTTTTTTGAGAAAGAGAATGCATACTCACTCTGGGGTGACATAACTCATAGTAGTCTGTCAGGTGAGAAGACCCAAAGTTTAAGATACATATGCTAGTTGGTATGCACTTACAAACACAAAGGTGGATATGGGGAATTTGTGTCGCTAAATGGGCTTTCTGCTCAACCATATTAAAGCTATACCTCCTAATAACTTTAACAAGGCGCCACAAAGGAAAATGTCAATTCATGCTTCATGAGACAAAAAAATCTTTGTATAAGTTGTGTTATGCAAGGTGGAAAAATGTGCAAAAATGTAAAATGTAAAAGTGTTCAAAGGCGTCTTGTTAAGTTCATGCAAGGTCTACCACTTAGGGAATATTGTGTCTAGTGTCTCCAAGAGAGGACCAATCAAAGAATAAAATATTCAAAACTTAGGGGATGCAGTACATCACATCAGGCAACCAAGAGGAATGTAATATTCCTAGATAGATCACACTTATGAAGGAAATCATACCCAATGTTGTCCACAAATTGAGAAAGACATCATATGAAATGACAAGGCTGCACTAAGAACCAAGAATGCAAAATAAAATATGGTAATGTATGCCCTTCACTTTAAAAGAATCGCTACACACAATTCTATGAGCATTACCTTAAAGTAGTATAGGAAAGAAAATGCAAAAAGGAAAAACAAGACATGAGATCCAACTTAGAAAGCCCTATGCCAAGTCATATGTTTCTAAGTTAGGTTGCTTCATGTAAATGAAAATGAAAAAAGAAAAGAAAAGAGAGTTGCCCCCTAGAAAATAGAACACCAAACACATAAGGGATCTATGGATTTGGGGTCAGTATGTTCATTTTTACAATGTTTTTTAATTTTTTTTTTTTTTTTAAATTTTATTAAAGAGATTGAAACTATCATCATTCCTCAAAGCACATATAACTAGAATAATCACACAAAGAGAGCAAAAAAGAAAAAGAAAAAGAAGATTCCATTTTGGGTCAACATGGAAGAAACATTGTGGTCTCAATGCTTTGCATCGTCCCCAAAAGGAAAACACAAGCGAAAAGAAAATGAAAGGAAAAAGAAAAGGAAAAGCTTTTGGGTCAACATGAAGGAGACATTTCAGTCTCAATGCCTTGCATCATCCCCAAAAGGAAAAACACAAGAAAAATATGAAGTAAAAGGAAAAGGGACCATTTGGGTCAACATGGAAGAGACATAGGGTGTCTCAACACTTTGTGTCATTCCCAAAAGGAAGACACAAAAACAAAGAGAAAAAGGAAATGCATGACATATAGAAAAATAGAGGTACAAATAGAAGAAGTATACAATGAGAGAGAAAACATCAAACACATGATATGGGGGAACACGATACACACATACAAGAAAAAAGGAAAGAGGCTAGTAATGTAAGTGTAAGTCAACCATTAACTAAGTTATTGTTTTCTCAAACTTAGTAGTTAAGTGGAAAAGGAATAACATAGTTAAGAGACAAAAAAAATTGCATTACAAGGATAAGGCTAACAACATCTTGCCCCCCACAAAGTGTAAAGGAAAGAATGAGCCAAGGTGGGTGATGTGAAAGGATCATGCTATAGTGATAATAGGGAATTCTATAACCATGAAATGATAAAGGGATTGAGTTTTATTTATGAGATAATAGGAAAGCAATCGGTATTATTGAAATGATACTTATCTAGTATGTCCCTCAATGGTTGACGTTCTTTGGTTCGATGTCCAAGAATATGATGATATTTGCAAAATGGTATGTTAGAATCTTTAGGAAAAATGACCAACTTATTCATAGGTGGTAAAGTATAAGACCTTTGTTTCAAAGCAATTGAAGTCTCCTTTCACATTCAGGTGGAGGATGTGTAGGAAACTTGAGTTTCTTCAATTTGTAAGGTCATTTTCATTTTCTAGAGTCTCCTTTTTTGTGAATGGAAGGAGGAAGAGGACTTGTGGGGATCCTAGCATATTATTCATTAGAATCAAGTAATGGTTGTTCACGTGGAAGGAGAATGTTTAAGTTAGGAGGAGAAGCAAAGATCATTGTACTTGTAGACACGCAAAATTGGCATAATGCATTCAACTAGGTCATATTCATCCATTCAAAAAATAAATCAAGTTTATTTATCAATCTCCTAAAGTCATCAATTTAAATCAAATAAATCAACTTGATCCCATCACCCTCCTTTTAATTAAATAAATCAAGCCTTTTATTTAATTAAATTCCAAATGCATTTTCCATCCCTTTTGATTTAAATAAATCAAATATTTGAGTCAACAAGGTCAAAATCACCTAATCATCATTAAGCTAACCTAATCTTGATTAAACTAACCTAACTACCCATTACATCCTCTAGATAATCCCACTTGCACAAATAAATCAATTTATTGATTTATTAAAATCACCATTTTCACTCAACATGGCATCTTCCCTCAAATTTGAATTAAAAAAAAATTGGACATATACACCCAACAAAGCATTTATGAGACCTTACATGTCTCTTACATGCCCCTTACACAAGTCAAACTCAACATTTACTCACAATTTCAAGTTTGAAATTTCCCCCTCTTGGGCACATTTCCCAAATCTTGCACACTCCTTAACTAATCACAAGTTGACAAGTGGCCTCTTTTCATTGGCTTGTCTTCAGTCCCACATTCATCCATTTAGCTATTTCTCTCATCAAAATAATCTATAAATGAAAGCTTTATCTTTTATCAAATCATCTACAATCTTTATGTAAGGTCATTCTCTTAAACTGAGAACTGATTTTTTCCATTTATCATTTTAGCATTCCATATCATTCTTCATAGCATTTTCATCATGGAGCTTATCTATCAAGGATTGGGAAAGGGATAGTTTCAACAATAACACCAATCCACTATGAGATAAAATGTTGATTATGTTTTTATATGCTTGTAATTTATTGGTCTTTGTTCTACTTAGTTTGCATATCTTAGCATAGTCAAGTATTTCATAGGAATCTTAGATTAGATTATTTTGAATGGACTAACAGCTAACTGTGGTCATTTTTTTGAAGTAAGGCTGATTTAAGGTTTACATTCTAGCACTAGAAGGAGGGAAACAACTAATGAATTTCATTTCTCTTTTACTTAATGTTGAATCAGGTGCCTTCAATCCAATTGAAGGCTGCAAAAGACTTTTATATTCATTGGTTATTCAATAGCAAGTTTTTGATTTCTTTTCTACATTTCGGTGTTGAATGCTTCCATTTAAGTGTGCCACGTTATTTTTCTTTCTTTCTCTATAGATACTGTAGTCTCTATAATATTTTTTTATTTTCTGTTGTTACTCTAATAAAGTTGATTCCTCAGTGAGTGTGAAAAGACTAAAACAAAAAAAACTTTTGAGCTTCCTGAGCTTTGTAAGGAAATCTGGTTAAAGACCTCCTTTCCATTTGTCACTGTTGATATAGATTCCCCTGATAGAAGTAGCTCTTATGTTGTAAAATTCTCTACTTGATTAGCATAATGCAGGAGAAAAGTTTGTAAGCTAAGCAGCAAAGAAAACTACGGTGAGTAGCGAACTAAATCATTTGAGAAAATGTTGAAACCTGTGATAAACTAAAAGGATCTATTCATGGTGCTGCAAAGGAAGGTTTATTGCAGTAGAAGGCATTCACTTATTACAATAGAGGCAACATTTGAAACTCATCACAGGCCATACATTTTACCTCAAGCCTGTTTCAATCACAATTTGGCTCCTTCCAAATTCATTTTGGTAGCCACTTCCTCCACCTTTTTCCTGAGTGCAATACAAGGAGAAGATACACTAATAAAGAAAAAACCTGCCATAGAGCCATTGAAACCTCTAACTCTTAACGAATTTGAAAGTCTTTTGTTTTGAGTCTTAGCATGCACCTAATCTCTATGCTTTCTAGATTAAGACTTTGTCCATGAATCTACATAGCTTCGTTCACTGTCTTAATGTTTTTTAAGATTTCCATACATATCATATTAGTTTTAGTCTTAAAGCTTTGACAAAGAAAAAAATCTTGGCTTTCCAATTAAGTGCATCGTGCAGGTGAGATGGTCTAAATGCAGGGCAGCAGTGACAAGTTATGGTGGTGAGGCATCTTTTCTTTATGAAATTTATCGATGTTACTATATTGCTAGATTAGAAGGGATGATTACAACCTACTTAAAGAGGGATTCTACTCAATAACACTCTATAAGTGTCTCTCCACCTCAAATATTCTATGAAAACTGTGAGCTCCACCTACTCTTGGATGATAGCATATTATGAGAAACCTTGAAACTTTTTTTTTATTCACCGATCTCTCATTATTGGTGCAGACAATGAGGATGCTGGAAAAGGGCTTGCAATCATGTCATTATGGAAAAAACTTGAGAATTTGGGTTTATTCCTGACAATTACATTTTCTTGAAAATTACTACAGCCTTTTTAACAAATGTGTTTTGTGTATATCCTACAATTATTGTAATCTAGGAGCTAACATCTCTCTCTCTATCATTTTGTCAAAAGTATTCACTATTTTGACTGGCTGTTTTGATTTCCATCAGGAGTGGTAGGTGGTAGATGGTTGGTAGTCCATTCTCCCATTAATTTCCATCAACCTTCAATCACCTCAACTATCATGCCTATAGAGAGATGGTGGCTCCCATTCAACATAATTATTTCTTTGGCATCTACCCAATCGATGCTTTCCATTAAATGTTGCATTTGACTATTGAGAGACTCAAGTAACTTTTTTATGTATTGAAAATTGTAGTCACGTGATAGGTCTGAAGGAAGGGCACATCATAGGGGTCACCATGCTTGAAAGCACGTACCACATCTAGTCTCTATATTCTCACGAACTATAAATTGGCAGGGGGTGCCTTTTATTTAATCTCCTCTAGTTTTAATACATAAACCAAATATTTATATTTGTGGAGCTCTTGAAAACCTGTTGATTTGGTTCAATATCTAAAAAGAGCAACCATAAATTAGAGAAACCATATTTATTGGCAGGTATAAACCTAAATTCCTCAGCCTTTTTCCTACAATGGAAAAATAAAGAGGGCTCACAAACTAATTGTTTGCAGGGAAATCTAGAAGCATTAAATAAAGCCTATTCTTGAATCTAGAAAATACCTTGTTGCAAATTAATGCACATCTTTTTATAGATTTTGTGCCTGATGGTTTGAGTGCCTCAACTACACTTGCAGCTATCAATAGTAAATAAAAAATCTTTGAGTCTATTAATAGCTGTCTGTAGTAAATACTGCCTAATACAATGTATCTGGATCTTAATTTTTATAAATATCCTTGCAACCTTTAAACTTCCTAACATTTTTCTGAATTGATCTGCTAGATTGTGGCTGGGGTAATTTTGTTTCAGTATATTATAATCATATGTTGGCTACATAGATACCATACCTTCACAGAAGATGCACAAAGAAATTCAAAACAAGTAGAAGAAGAACACCATTTTGAATTGGCAGTCGTACATTGGATTGAATCACCCTTTGTTTGAAGAAGGTATTTTTTTATGATTAACATTATCCTCCAAATTGTGAATTGATTAAATCAATCTTGTTGTGGTCACTTACAGATGTTGAATGTTTACTTTTTGGTTTTCTTTTACCTATACACATATTTATATTGGAGTGATTTCTGGATTCGATTGTGTGTGAATTTTTTGCATCACTCCAATATATCATTATGGATTGTGGAAACTTGATATCACTTATACACATATTTTTCATGTTTTGATTTTGCATTGAAACTCATGGATTTGCATATAACTAATGCACTTATTGTATGATCTTTTTTTGCTTCGTAGGTATGGAATTTGAATGGTTTGCATAAATCATAGGTTGACATTGAAATCAAGTGAAGTCAAGCAGATTGAAGTTGAAGGAAATTAAGCATCAAAGTGGAAGTTGAAAAAGCATTTTTTAATGCTTGGAGCCTCCATTTACTACTTTAATTTTCTGTTTTAAGCCAACGAGATCATTGTTTGTTTTCCAAGTTGGATTAAAATTGAACCTTAGAAATTGACTAGATTTCAATTTTGGCTAAAATTGAACAAGCAAACTTCACATTTTGATTTTGGTGCTTAAAACAAACTCACAATTACTTTCAAGGCTATAAAATGAACAAGTGTTTGAATTTTGTGTGAATTTTTCTTTGGTGAATTTTGAGTGTGTATCCTCTCCCCTTGCACTTTGTGCAATCTGGGGTGAAAGAGAAACAATCAAAATGCATTTTACTACTTTGAGTCACCTTTAGAGGGGCCTGCCTAAGAGACACATCTGAAAGGAGAACTCGAAGGTGACTCCAACTAGTTTTTCATTTAGGCTGGTATATAAATGGATAAGACTAAACTGTCAAGTCCTCATGGTATGTAGGCCTTAGCTGTACAGTGTCTTTCAGAATGGGGTACTACCGTAAAACGTATAAGAGCCCCTATTAGTATTGATTAAAGCCTTTAGTGGCTTGTTGGACGCTCGCAAGGTGCCATGTCCTCGATGTCAAGCCATTAAGAACCTTGTTTGTAGTAGCCAACTAGTCCATCCAACAAGTTTATCAAAGTGGTGCATTGGAACTTAGATTCCAAGAAGTTACTTGCCATGTCCGATCTTGGTTGAAATATAGAGGTTAAGACTTCATTCTTAACATACCTCTATATTTTATCCTTGGTTGCATGTAAAATAATCTCTTCTACTATGAAGGGCATGAGGAAAGCCTACTAAGAAAAATGTACCAATTGAGCTAGGATGTTACATTGTTTGAATACATAGTGCTTTGATTCAAAAACATTTACAAACAAACATTCAACATGATCCTCCAAATTTCAAACCCTTTAGGAGGAAAATACCATTGACCAAATTCACATGTTATTGCTTTCCCTTGGGATTCATATCCTTAGAGGCTTCTAAAAATTTGGATTTCATCTCAATTTGCTTCTACTAAAGTCAACTTTAGGTAACCTTTGCCTTGATTTCCTTGATTTCTGCATAATACACTTTGTGGGATGAAAGAGAATTAGGACATTAGACATTCAGTTGAAAACCTAATCAAGAGCATGTTTGAGGTAAAAAGAATCCATTAAGCAAAGATTAAATCAATTGGACCCCACGTATGCGCTTGTCATCTTTTGGTCATATGGTTTTCATGCAAACATTGATTTTTTGATTTTGAATTACTCTTAGAGAAAAGCATGTTCTTCACTATCTTGGCCTAGTAAACAAGTCCTTCCTAGGTTCATTTAGGAGAAAATCAAACACTTCATCCAAATTCCAAACATCTATCAAAATCCATCCCACCAAACAACTTTAGATCTTTGGAAACATCATTCTAGACTTAGGTAAATCATCAAAATCTAAACCACCTTGTTTAGTTAGGTGTATGGGAATGCATTATTTCTCATATATTTAATTGAATTAGCAATCCTTTGAACAAGTTCATCCTAAGATCACATCTAACATCTTAGGGTTTACAAGTTCATTATCCAAATCCAATCAAACCAACCAAAATCAAACCCTAAGTCTAGCATTGATCCAAAGTCCCTAAACATTCAACACTCATATCATGTATACATTTCATCCTTCATCTCATCATTGGTCCTAGGAACCTTAGAGGTCACTTTTACAACAAGTTCAATACACAAGGAGAACATGGAATACAAACTTAATCCATACATCATGAGTAATCCAAATCTATTGAGCTTTCAAATCCTTACAATGTCGATTTATTATGAAAACTCGCACTTATACAATCCATACATGGGATCATTGCCTTCTACAAATTTGAATGGCACAACAAGTGTGAGTACGCCAAAATCAAAGATTGAAACACATTTCCTGATGGTAGATCTAAATCCAAATCTACAAAACTGTTAACCGAACAATCAATGCATGAGCCTTCAAATGAACAACATCATCCTATCAAATCCCTACATGCCAAATAAGAATGTACCAAGTACAAGTTTTCCAAACATGAATCTGGAAAACTTTGGGTAAATATGGTTCAAAATCCAAACAAGATGTTAACGACTCCAAGACAAGGTGACACCATGCCAAATCAAAGTTACCAAAATCAAGGCAATGTGATTCCCAATCACAACAATGTTCAATTTCAACCTATCATGCCGAATCTGAGTGTCATCCCAAATTAGAAATTTGTCCAAAATTAAACACCACAATTGTACATCCCAAATCTACTTGAAAAAAAGTTGAATCAAGGGAGTAAAATTCAAAATCAAGATCAAATTTTGCTAGAACAACTTGCTTCACATGCCAAGCTAATTGAATTATTGAGCCAAGAGATATCTTCACTCCAAAATCAATACACCCATCCATTGGTTAATCCATGTCATAAAAGCAGTGAGTTATCCACAACAATGTCAAGAACAATATTTCCAATGTCAAAAAGTCAGACATCAAGATCAACCCCATCTTGAAGATCAATTGCCACATCTCAAAGAATAATCACCACATCTCCAAAATCAATCACAAAAAGGTCAATTCAAGACACAAATCTCATAGGGTAACAAGCAAAAATACACACCACTTGGGAGACCAATTGAATCAGTCCTACAAAAATTGGTACAAGAAAACCTCATCAAAATCCCCGTTTATGTGATCTATCAAGAACTAGACATAAAACTGCCAGGGTATAATGAGAGGCACCTTTGTGATTATCATAGAATAAAGGGATAAAAAACATTAGATTATGTTCGACTCAAAAAACTCATCCAAGACCTAATTGATTAGAAGATAATCACTATTGGGGATGATGATAACATTGGAAATCTCTCCACCACAACTATTGAGAACAAGGATCAAGATCAATCCATCAATGAGCACATTCAAGATGTTTCTACCTTATCCAATGACCAACTCACCATACATCAAGAGCCACTTTTTAGGGATCTATTTCAAGGAGTGCTAGGATTATTTGATCCTATTGACATAATGCATGATCTGTTGACCTATGATCATACTGAAAATGTCTCTACATCGCCTTATGAGTTAGAGGACATATCTCAAAAGTTTATTCCAAATCATGATCAAAATCTTTCACTAAGGTCTAGCAATGGTCATTTTTAAAACATGTTGATCCCCTTTGACCTCATGGTTACAAACACTAAAGGAACCCTGAACTTGACACTAGAAGATATTGAACCACATGCCATCTCTAATGTCGACATCCAAGAATCCTTTGTAAGTAATCAATCCTTTGAAACTGACCCATGTCAGGAACTTGATCCAAAGCATGTCGAAAGTAACTTCAAAATCATTCAAGATCAAGAATTTGTATCTTCAAGATACTACAATAATCTAATGGAAACTCTCCTATCTATGCAAGATGATCATATCTATGTAGCACATACTCATCCATCTACCCATGAGATTCTTTCTTTGGATGGACACGCAAATGATCTTCATTCAAAACAAGATTCTTTTACTCTAGACATTATTACACAAAAGAGTAGGTTATAAATTCCTACAATCAAACTGATTTGTCAACATCAAGATCAAATATGTCCCAAACTCGGATTGAGGAATCATGAATAAAGATATCTAGCATTATCCACTAAAGGAAACAAGTCAAATAGAGCATCCAGAGTTAGCAGAGCAACAAATTGAAATGTCACCTACAATGGTCATTTATCAAAGAATGCATTCTACACAAGAGCTCTCAGAACAGGTGGAATCAAAGCATGAAGGTACCACTACCACCATATTGGGGGCAACTTCATCTCAAGCAAATGTCAACATAGGGAGCATGAAGAATCCTTATGATGAAACTGATGCCAATATTACAACTAGCCACAACATGAATCTTCATGCACCCTTCACCCCATCGATGAATTGGGACCAACGTCAAAATAAAGATTTGAATCAAAGCACAAAGAACGTTATCAAAGCAAAAGAAGCTGAGAAGCATAATGGACAAATCAAATACACATGGATACCAAAGAATACAAAGAAACATTATCTCTATCAAACTCCATTAGTTAAAGAAACTATGGGGAAAAATAATAAAGGGAAAAGTATCCATCAAAGATGTCCACAAAAGCAAAAGCAGGCTTTTCAAGCAACGTACAAAGTGTATCAAGTAGTTGGTCCTAATTCCACACACACTTCCGTATCCACCCGTCATTGCTTATCTTCCCAAGTTTGGAGATTCAAAGGTTCCAAACTGTCAACCAATCCATCTCTTATCCCTAAACACACTCCATCCACGCCTCCACGCATGATATCCAATTCTCACATTGACCATGTATTGGCAATGAACCTTCATCATAAGGATTCAAAAGGCACTCTATCGTGATGTGCACATCAAGATAGAGTTAACCCTGATATCAATAAATCAAATTGAGAATCCCAAAAGTTGCATTCAAGTGCATGTATCTTAGCAAAGCAGCTTCTTCAAGCAGGATATCGATGGCACATTATGACAAGGGCATCTACATGAACAACACCTTGTGATTTAGCACGAGTTTAAAATCTTTTAGAAAAATCAAAAAAATAAAAAAAGTAAAAAAATCCAAAAAATCATGAAAATAGTAAAGATAAAAATCGTCCTCTAGTGAAAACCACTATGGTGGTGCTTTGGGCAAGACCATGATGAAAACCTAGAAAACAAGCATCATGTGTAGAATCGAGCATCTACGTGCGCCACTTCAGGTGAAAGCATCTCATCCTATCCATAATAAATCGAGCATTCCATCCATCCATCCATAATAAATCCATTCATCCATAAACCATTTATCCAATCCATTTTCATCTATGTGCATATATCTACATTCATCGTCTGAGTTATCTTGATCTTGATGAAAATTTGGGGCACACTTTATGCTTTCTTATGGTAAAAATCTTGACATGGGTAATTTTCATTGATCCTATCCTATGCAACATTATCTGATCCATGAAGCATTATCCAAATGAGAAATCTTTCTCTAAGCACCTTATCTTATCACAAGATAATCTTTGGCATCCTTTGCGTGCTTATCATATCCATCCATCTAGACATCTATTAGAGCATCCATCCATGGAATTTTGTATATTGCTAGACACTGGGGGAAAATATTTCCATCTTGCTTCGAGAATAAATCTTGATCTATATCCTCCAACTTATGTGGCAATTTAAGCACTGGTAAACATGAAACCAAATTATTCAAAGAATTTTCAATCCAAAATCCAAATCACTAGCCCATCACATATTTTGATGAGAGGACATTCTTTATCAGTCTTCATCTTTTATCATACATCAATCCAAACAATCGATATCAGTCGCATCTAAGTTGCACCTCGAACATCACATCAAATCATTCAAACAGATTTTGTTCCAAATCAAGCTTCAAAATCATGATCAATCAAATCCAATAAAAAAATCATCTCGGGATATCCTTGTGTTTCTTAACACTATCCTTACATTGTTGTGTATCCTCAACAATGTTATCATTATCAATCCCGATCAATCAATCCTTGCATTTTTGTGCATCCTCAACAATGTTATTGTCATCAATCCTGATCAATCAAATCCTTGCATTGTTGTGTATCCTCAACAATGCTATCATCATCATCAATCCATCGACTTGATTAATCAACCTTAGCTTGAGTTTCAAAAAAAATCCCAAAATAGAGAACTGATATCGTCACACATGTCCATATCCAAATCATCAAAATCGTGTGAAAAATCCAAGAACATCAAAACAATTAGAAAATCCAAAAACATCCATAAAACAGAAAAAGTAAAAAACAATTGAAATCCGAACTACGTCCTCTCTCATCTTAAACATAGGCAAGGCTCATCTTTGATCAGCCCCTGAGACATAAAATCCAAAAACATTCAAAAAACATCAAAATCCAAAAACATTTGAAAACATTAGAAAATCAAAACATTTGTAAAAATTAAAAAACCAAGAACAGCCTCAAAACATTCCAAAAACGTCAAAAACATCCAAATATTTGAAAAAATCCATTTGTCTCATTTCACTTTCACTCAAAATAATCAATCATCCATAATAAATTGATCGTCACCTTCATCCTTTGGCAACACAAACATAAACAATCACAACAATTGGCAAAAGAAAAGCTTTAATCATAAAATCAAAAGAAAACAAGAAGCCGTTAAACACAAAATCAAACTCTTGATCATACGTAAACATGTCAATCAACCTTATATCAATAGCCTATCAATCAACTTATGAACCCATCATTATCCTATACAATGCATGTCCTAGGATATGTCGTTCTGAGAATGGGCATCATTTTGGATATCACTTGGATTCTTATCCTATCAAAACACATCCCTTTGGCTGAAGGTATGAAGAACATTGGCTTGTTTGTGTGCTTGATCTTTTCTTTTGATTTATCTCATTGCACTCATTCCAAGGACCTCTCGATGATATCCAAATGAAGGATTTAGAGAGATAGGAATGGGGCAATGATCATTATCTTTTGTTTGTTGTGCTTGATGGATGTTCTTGTAAAATAACTTGGTGAATACTTGCTTTGCTAGGTATGTCCTAGCAAGGTTTCCGTATGTTAAGTATGAACAAGAATACTCCTATCTATTTGTTGAGTCAAAGTGTATCGCACTAGGTACAATGCCATCTTGGTTCTTTATACCTTGATGCATAGTATCTACATGTGTAATCAAACATAAGGTAAGTAGCCCTTTAAAAATCCCAATCCTTGATAAGCGAATCATCATCAGCATCATCATCATCTATCATCATCATCATCTATAATAAAGTCTCGTTGGATCATGGACTTGTTGGATCCTCTTGTCATCATCTCATTTTTATGCTAACACAATATCACCAATGCATCCATCATGCATCCATCTGGTGTCCAAAAAACTGTCAGCATACCACATATCATTCATATCATACATAATAGGAAACATCGATCATTTCACATGCATAATCATCATCATAATATCGATCTGTTAGTCTAAGCATCTCATAAAATCATACATTTGCATAATCACATGCATGATCATCATTTAATATAGATCTGTTAGTCTAAGCATTTAAAAAAAATCTCATTTGCATCATCATTCATAACCATCCATTTTGAACCTCTTTATCATGAGATTGACCCTCAAATTGAATCTTTTCACTCGATCTCATGAGGGGGCAATGTACCAGTGTACTTCTTTCCACTGGGGCATTCGATTTTTTTTTTTTGAATTCTGAATTTTGATCGCAGCAAGTTTATTCTTTGAACTAACGCAACAAGTACATTGCTTCAAAGAGGGGAAAAATGTAGACACACAAAATTGGAATAATGCATTCAACTAGGTCATATTCATCCATTCGACAAATAAATCAAGTTTATTTATCATTCTCCTAAATTCATCAGTTTAAATCAAATAAATCAACTTGATACCATCACCCTCCTTTTAATTAAATAAATCAAGCCTTTTATTTAATTAAATCCCAAATGCATTTTCCATCCCTTTTGATTTAAATAAATCAAATATTTGAGTCAAAATGGTCAAAATAACCTAATCATCATTAAGCTAACCTAATCCTGATTAAACTAACATAACTACCCATCACATCCTCTAGATAATCCCACTTGCACAAATAAATCAATTTATTGATTTATTAAAATCAACATTTTCACTCAACATGGCATCTTCCCTCAAATTTGAATTCAAAAACAAGTGAACATATACACCCAACAAAGCATTTATGAGGCCTTACATGTCTCTTACATGTCCCTTGCACAAGTCAAACTCAACATTTACTCACAATTTCAAATTTGAAATTTCCCCCTCTTGGGCACATTTCCCAAATCTTGCACACTCCTCAACCACTCACAAGTTCACAAGTGGCCTCTTTTCATTGGATTATCTTTAGTCCCACATTCATCCATTTAGCTATTTCTCTCATCAAAATAATCTATAAATGAAAGCTTCATCTTTTATCAAATCATCTACAATCTTTATGCAAGGTCATTCTCTTAAACTAAGAACTAATTTTTTCCATTTATCATCTTATCATTCCATATCATTCTTCATAGCATTTTCATCATAGAGCTTATCTATTAAGGATTAGGAAAGGGCTATTTTCAACAATAGCACCAGTCCACTATGAGATAAAATGTTGATTATGTTTTTATATGCTTGTAATTTATTGGTCTTTGTTCTACTTAGTTTGCATATCTTAGCATAGTCAAGTATTTCATAGGAATCTTAGATTAGATTATTTTGAATAGACTAACAGCTAACTGTGGTCATTTCTTTGAAGTAAGGCTGATTTAAGGTTTACAGTACCATCATCTCTAAGTCTCCAATATTCAAAAGAAGGTCTATCAGGATGAGAAGGATCTTGATATCCTAAACCTGTGGTGTTTTCTTTTGTTGGCTTTTGTTCAAGAAGTTGATGAATGTCATGTTCATGTGTTGTGTCACAACCTTGTTTACTGAGTATAGTAAAGCCTTTATCGTAGGTTTCTTGAAGGTTTATGGGAGTGTTTGTGACTTTGTGATCATAAAATGGGTGAGGATGTGTTGGTTGAGAGGAACTAGGTCCACTTGATAGAGGAACTTTAGGTTCTCCATTGATTTCAGGATGTAAATATGCAAAATGATCAGGAGGTGCAACAGTAGGAAGATCTTGTGGCTTAATGGATGGGTAAAAGGCCGCATTGGCTTCTAGGTTATCAAGGAATTCATTGTATAACTTGTTCATGCTATCATAATCTTCTCCAATGATGTCTACATAACGAGGAGGAAAATCATGAGGAGTTGAAGGAGCATGAGGCAGCTCAAGGTCATTAGGGTCATAGCCAAAGGCACAATTGGACATGTCTACCGAGGATTTTAATGAATTCCAAAACTTATTAAAGAAAATTCCATGATGTAAGTAAATTAAGATGGAAGAAATGACTTAAAATAGAGATTCTAGAAATTAAAGTAGAAAGCAACTACAAAAATGTATAATGTAGAAAATACCCAAAAAATGTCTGAAAATATTGTATATTGCTAGACACTGGGGGAAAATATTTCCATCTTGCTTCGAGAATAAATCTTGATCTATATCCTCCAACTTATGTGGCAATTTAAACACTGGTAAACATGAAACCAAATTATTCAAAGAATTTTCAATCCAAAATCCAAATCACTAGCCCATCACATATTTTGATGAGAGGACATTCTTTATCAGTCTTCATCTTTTATCATACATCAATCCAAACAATCGATATCAGTCGCATCTAAGTTGCACCTCGAACATCACATCAAATCATTCAAATAGATTTTGTTCCAAATCAAGCTTCAAAATCATGATCAATCAAATCCAATAAAAAATCATCATCTCGGGATATCCTTGTGTTGCTTAACACTATCCTTACATTGTTGTGTATCCTCAACAATGTTATCATTATCAATCCCGATCAATCAATCCTTGCATTTTTGTGCATCCTCAACAATGTTATTGTCATCAATCCTGATCAATCAAATCCTTGCATTGTTGTGTATCCTCAACAATGCTATCATCATCATCAATCCATCGACTTGATCAATCAACCTTAGCTTGAGTTTCAAAAAAAATCCCAAAATAGAGAACTGATATCGTCACAATGTCCATATCCAAATCATCAAAATCGTGAAAAATCCAAGAACATAAAACAATTAGAAAATCCAAAAACATCCATAAAACAGAAAAAGTAAAAAACAATTGAAATCCGAACTACGTCCTCTCTCATCTTAAACATAGGCAAGGCTCATCTTTGATCAGCCCCTGAGACATAAAATCCAAAAACATTCAAAAAACATCAAAATCCAAAAACATTAGAAAATCAAAACATTTGTAAAAATTAAAAAACCAAGAACAGCCTCAAAACATTCCAAAAACGTCAAAAACATCCAAATATTTGAAAAAATCCATTTGTCTCATTTCACTTTCACTCAAAATAATCAATCATCCATAATAAATTGATCGTCACCTTCATCCTTTGGCAACACAAACATAAACAATCACAACAATTGGCAAAAGAAAAGCTTTAATCATAAAATCAAAAGAAAACAAGAAGCCGTTAAACACAAAATCAAACTCTTGATCATACGTAAACATGTCAATCAACCTTATATCAATAGCCTATCAATCAACTTATGAACCCATCATTATCCTATACAATGCATGTCCTAGGATATGTCGTTCTGAGAATGGGCATCATTTTGGATATCACTTGGATTCTTATCCTATCAAAACACATCCCTTTGGCTGAAGGTATGAAGAACATTGGCTTGTTTGTGTGCTTGATCTTTTCTTTTGATTTATCTCATTGCACTCATTCCAAGGACCTCTCGATGATATCCAAATGAAGGATTTAGAGAGATAGGAATGGGGCAATGATCATTATCTTTTGTTTGTTGTGCTTGATGGATGTTCTTGTAAAATAACTTGGTGAATACTTGCTTTGCTAGGTATGTCCTAGCAAGGTTTCCGTATGTTAAGTATGAACAAGAATACTCCTATCTATTTGTTGAGTCAAAGTGTATCGCACTAGGTACAATGCCATCTTGGTTCTTTATACCTTGATGCATAGTATCTACATGTGTAATCAAACATAAGGTAAGTAGCCCTTTAAAAATCCCAATCCTTGATAAGCGAATCATCATCAGCATCATCATCATCTATCATCATCATCATCTATAATAAAGTCTCGATTGGATCATGGACTTGTTGGATCCTCTTGTCATCATCTCATTTTATGCTAACACAATATCACCAATGCATCCATCATGCATCCATCTGGTGTCCAAAAAACTGTCAGCATACCACATATCATTCATATCATACATAATAGGAAACATCGATCATTTCACATGCATAATCATCATCATAATATCGATCTGTTAGTCTAAGCATCTCATAAAATCATACATTTGCATAATCACATGCATGATCATCATTTAATATAGATCTGTTAGTCTAAGCATTTAAAAAAAATCTCATTTGCATCATCATTCATAACCATCCATTTTGAACCTCTTTATCATGAGATTGACCCTCAAATTGAATCTTTTCACTCGATCTCATGAGGGGGCAATGTACCAGTGTACTTCTTTCCACTGGGGCATTCGATTTTTTTTTTTTGAATTCTGAATTTTGATCGCAGCAAGTTTATTCTTTGAACTAACGCAACAAGTACATTGCTTCAAAGAGGGGAAAAATGTAGACACACAAAATTGGAATAATGCATTCAACTAGGTCATATTCATCCATTCGACAAATAAATCAAGTTTATTTATCATTCTCCTAAATTCATCAGTTTAAATCAAATAAATCAACTTGATACCATCACCCTCCTTTTAATTAAATAAATCAAGCCTTTTATTTAATTAAATCCCAAATGCATTTTCCATCCCTTTTGATTTAAATAAATCAAATATTTGAGTCAAAATGGTCAAAATAACCTAATCATCATTAAGCTAACCTAATCCTGATTAAACTAACATAACTACCCATCACATCCTCTAGATAATCCCACTTGCACAAATAAATCAATTTATTGATTTATTAAAATCAACATTTTCACTCAACATGGCATCTTCCCTCAAATTTGAATTCAAAAACAAGTGAACATATACACCCAACAAAGCATTTATGAGGCCTTACATGTCTCTTACATGTCCCTTGCACAAGTCAAACTCAACATTTACTCACAATTTCAAATTTGAAATTTCCCCCTCTTGGGCACATTTCCCAAATCTTGCACACTCCTCAACCACTCACAAGTTCACAAGTGGCCTCTTTTCATTGGATTATCTTTAGTCCCACATTCATCCATTTAGCTATTTCTCTCATCAAAATAATCTATAAATGAAAGCTTCATCTTTTATCAAATCATCTACAATCTTTATGCAAGGTCATTCTCTTAAACTAAGAACTAATTTTTTCCATTTATCATCTTATCATTCCATATCATTCTTCATAGCATTTTCATCATAGAGCTTATCTATTAAGGATTAGGAAAGGGCTATTTTCAACAATAGCACCAGTCCACTATGAGATAAAATGTTGATTATGTTTTTATATGCTTGTAATTTATTGGTCTTTGTTCTACTTAGTTTGCATATCTTAGCATAGTCAAGTATTTCATAGGAATCTTAGATTAGATTATTTTGAATAGACTAACAGCTAACTGTGGTCATTTCTTTGAAGTAAGGCTGATTTAAGGTTTACAGTACCATCATCTCTAAGTCTCCAATATTCAAAAGAAGGTCTATCAGGATGAGAAGGATCTTGATATCCTAAACCTGTGGTGTTTTCTTTTGTTGGCTTTTGTTCAAGAAGTTGATGAATGTCATGTTCATGTGTTGTGTCACAACCTTGTTTACTGAGTATAGTAAAGCCTTTATCGTAGGTTTCTTGAAGGTTTATGGGAGTGTTTGTGACTTTGTGATCATAAAATGGGTGAGGATGTGTTGGTTGAGAGGAACTAGGTCCACTTGATAGAGGAACTTTAGGTTCTCCATTGATTTCAGGATGTAAATATGCAAAATGATCAGGAGGTGCAATAGTAGGAAGATCTTGTGGCTTAATGGATGGGTAAAAGGCCGCATTGGCTTCTAGGTTATCAAGGAATTCATTGTATAACTTGTTCATGCTATCATAATCTTCTCCAATGATGTCTACATAACGAGGAGGAAAATCATGAGGAGTTGAAGGAGCATGAGGCAGCTCAAGGTCATTAGGGTCATAGCCAAAGGCACAATTGGACATGTCTACCGAGGATTTTAATGAATTCCAAAACTTATTAAAGAAAATTCCATGATGTAAGTAAATTAAGATGGAAGAAATGACTTAAAATAGAGATTCTAGAAATTAAAGTAGAAAGCAACTACAAAAATGTATAATGTAGAAAATACCCAAAAAATGTCTGAAAATATTGTATATTGCTAGACACTGGGGGAAAATATTTCCATCTTGCTTCGAGAATAAATCTTGATCTATATCCTCCAACTTATGTGGCAATTTAAACACTGGTAAACATGAAACCAAATTATTCAAAGAATTTTCAATCCAAAATCCAAATCACTAGCCCATCACATATTTTGATGAGAGGACATTCTTTATCAGTCTTCATCTTTTATCATACATCAATCCAAACAATCGATATCAGTCGCATCTAAGTTGCACCTCGAACATCACATCAAATCATTCAAATAGATTTTGTTCCAAATCAAGCTTCAAAATCATGATCAATCAAATCCAATAAAAAATCATCATCTCGGGATATCCTTGTGTTGCTTAACACTATCCTTACATTGTTGTGTATCCTCAACAATGTTATCATTATCAATCCCGATCAATCAATCCTTGCATTTTTGTGCATCCTCAACAATGTTATTGTCATCAATCCTGATCAATCAAATCCTTGCATTGTTGTGTATCCTCAACAATGCTATCATCATCATCAATCCATCGACTTGATCAATCAACCTTAGCTTGAGTTTCAAAAAAAATCCCAAAATAGAGAACTGATATCGTCACACATGTCCATATCCAAATCATCAAAATCGTGTGAAAAATCCAAGAACATAAAAACAATTAGAAAATCCAAAAACATCCATAAAACAGAAAAAGTAAAAAACAATTGAAATCCGAACTACGTCCTCTCTCATCTTAAACATAGGCAAGGCTCATCTTTGATCAGCCCCTGAGACATAAAATCCAAAAACATTCAAAAAACATCAAAATCCAAAAACATTAGAAAATCAAAACATTTGTAAAAATTAAAAAACCAAGAACAGCCTCAAAACATTCCAAAAACGTCAAAAACATCCAAATATTTGAAAAAATCCATTTGTCTCATTTCACTTTCACTCAAAATAATCAATCATCCATAATAAATTGATCGTCACCTTCATCCTTTGGCAACACAAACATAAACAATCACAACAATTGGCAAAAGAAAAGCTTTAATCATAAAATCAAAAGAAAACAAGAAGCCGTTAAACACAAAATCAAACTCTTGATCATACGTAAACATGTCAATCAACCTTATATCAATAGCCTATCAATCAACTTATGAACCCATCATTATCCTATACAATGCATGTCCTAGGATATGTCGTTCTGAGAATGGGCATCATTTTGGATATCACTTGGATTCTTATCCTATCAAAACACATCCCTTTGGCTGAAGGTATGAAGAACATTGGCTTGTTTGTGTGCTTGATCTTTTCTTTTGATTTATCTCATTGCACTCATTCCAAGGACCTCTCGATGATATCCAAATGAAGGATTTAGAGAGATAGGAATGGGGCAATGATCATTATCTTTTGTTTGTTGTGCTTGATGGATGTTCTTGTAAAATAACTTGGTGAATACTTGCTTTGCTAGGTATGTCCTAGCAAGGTTTCCGTATGTTAAGTATGAACAAGAATACTCCTATCTATTTGTTGAGTCAAAGTGTATCGCACTAGGTACAATGCCATCTTGGTTCTTTATACCTTGATGCATAGTATCTACATGTGTAATCAAACATAAGGTAAGTAGCCCTTTAAAAATCCCAATCCTTGATAAGCGAATCATCATCAGCATCATCATCATCTATCATCATCATCATCTATAATAAAGTCTCGTTGGATCATGGACTTGTTGGATCCTCTTGTCATCATCTCATTTTTATGCTAACACAATATCACCAATGCATCCATCATGCATCCATCTGGTGTCCAAAAAACTGTCAGCATACCACATATCATTCATATCATACATAATAGGAAACATCGATCATTTCACATGCATAATCATCATCATAATATCGATCTGTTAGTCTAAGCATCTCATAAAATCATACATTTGCATAATCACATGCATGATCATCATTTAATATAGATCTGTTAGTCTAAGCATTTAAAAAAAATCTCATTTGCATCATCATTCATAACCATCCATTTTGAACCTCTTTATCATGAGATTGACCCTCAAATTGAATCTTTTCACTCGATCTCATGAGGGGGCAATGTACCAGTGTACTTCTTTCCACTGGGGCATTCGATTTTTTTTTTTTGAATTCTGAATTTTGATCGCAGCAAGTTTATTCTTTGAACTAACGCAACAAGTACATTGCTTCAAAGAGGGGAAAAATGTAGACACACAAAATTGGAATAATGCATTCAACTAGGTCATATTCATCCATTCGACAAATAAATCAAGTTTATTTATCATTCTCCTAAATTCATCAGTTTAAATCAAATAAATCAACTTGATACCATCACCCTCCTTTTAATTAAATAAATCAAGCCTTTTATTTAATTAAATCCCAAATGCATTTTCCATCCCTTTTGATTTAAATAAATCAAATATTTGAGTCAAAATGGTCAAAATAACCTAATCATCATTAAGCTAACCTAATCCTGATTAAACTAACATAACTACCCATCACATCCTCTAGATAATCCCACTTGCACAAATAAATCAATTTATTGATTTATTAAAATCAACATTTTCACTCAACATGGCATCTTCCCTCAAATTTGAATTCAAAAACAAGTGAACATATACACCCAACAAAGCATTTATGAGGCCTTACATGTCTCTTACATGTCCCTTGCACAAGTCAAACTCAACATTTACTCACAATTTCAAATTTGAAATTTCCCCCTCTTGGGCACATTTCCCAAATCTTGCACACTCCTCAACCACTCACAAGTTCACAAGTGGCCTCTTTTCATTGGATTATCTTTAGTCCCACATTCATCCATTTAGCTATTTCTCTCATCAAAATAATCTATAAATGAAAGCTTCATCTTTTATCAAATCATCTACAATCTTTATGCAAGGTCATTCTCTTAAACTAAGAACTAATTTTTTCCATTTATCATCTTATCATTCCATATCATTCTTCATAGCATTTTCATCATAGAGCTTATCTATTAAGGATTAGGAAAGGGCTATTTTCAACAATAGCACCAGTCCACTATGAGATAAAATGTTGATTATGTTTTTATATGCTTGTAATTTATTGGTCTTTGTTCTACTTAGTTTGCATATCTTAGCATAGTCAAGTATTTCATAGGAATCTTAGATTAGATTATTTTGAATAGACTAACAGCTAACTGTGGTCATTTCTTTGAAGTAAGGCTGATTTAAGGTTTACAGTACCATCATCTCTAAGTCTCCAATATTCAAAAGAAGGTCTATCAGGATGAGAAGGATCTTGATATCCTAAACCTGTGGTGTTTTCTTTTGTTGGCTTTTGTTCAAGAAGTTGATGAATGTCATGTTCATGTGTTGTGTCACAACCTTGTTTACTGAGTATAGTAAAGCCTTTATCGTAGGTTTCTTGAAGGTTTATGGGAGTGTTTGTGACTTTGTGATCATAAAATGGGTGAGGATGTGTTGGTTGAGAGGAACTAGGTCCACTTGATAGAGGAACTTTAGGTTCTCCATTGATTTCAGGATGTAAATATGCAAAATGATCAGGAGGTGCAACAGTAGGAAGATCTTGTGGCTTAATGGATGGGTAAAAGGCCGCATTGGCTTCTAGGTTATCAAGGAATTCATTGTATAACTTGTTCATGCTATCATAATCTTCTCCAATGATGTCTACATAACGAGGAGGAAAATCATGAGGAGTTGAAGGAGCATGAGGCAGCTCAAGGTCATTAGGGTCATAGCCAAAGGCACAATTGGACATGTCTACCGAGGATTTTAATGAATTCCAAAACTTATTAAAGAAAATTCCATGATGTAAGTAAATTAAGATGGAAGAAATGACTTAAAATAGAGATTCTAGAAATTAAAGTAGAAAGCAACTACAAAAATGTATAATGTAGAAAATACCCAAAAAATGTCTGAAAATGTTGTGCAGGATGTGCAGGTGGACTAATTCACCTAGGGTGGTGAATGAGTCCTAGTATGAAACTTTTTTTTGTTTTTGAGAAAATTTATTGTGATTCTAATGCTTTTTATATGCCAATGAAGAATGGAGATGTAGAGTTTCAAGTTTTTCAATGATATGTAATACAAAAAATGTAATCTAAATGAGTCTTTCACTAATGCAAGTTAAGAAACCCGAGGATGCAAAAATAAAACAATACCCTAATTGAATGTTGATGCAAATAAAATCTAGGATGCAAGATGCAATTGAAATCAGAAATGTAAAGTGTTCAATATGCAGGTTCACCAAAATGAATCATAGATTTTTGGCACCCTAATCCTTTCTAGCTCTTCTAAGGTTTTTCACCTAAAAGGAGAAAGTAGAGCCAAAAATCTAGGTAGGTTCACTCAAAATATGCAATGTATTATGTTTTTTGAACTAAATGGAATGATCTAAGTGTATTTATATGAAATAGTTGACTGATTATGTATGCAAAACCTAAGATTTATGAAATGTTGGAAAACATAATGTGATATGCAAAAAATGAACTATGAATGAACAAATGCAAAACAAAAGAGAAAAGGGTCAACTTAGAGTGCACCTAGGAAGAGATTGGAGAATCTGGAATCCTTTGAATGCTTTCTGAAATCACAGAAAATCACTTGTGGGACTCATTAACCACTGATGGCAAATTAGTACTACTTTCGATGAAGACTGTCGAGAATAGGTTTTTGAGTGTCAAGATATAGAATCTAACAAAACCTAGATTTATAGCCTTAAGGTGGGACTCATTTTCCACTAATGGAAAATCATTCCTCTCCCACAATTTTAAGAAATTAGGGAACAATTATGTAGCACCAGATTAGGGGTTGTCTACTTGTGGGTTGTCAAAGTCAAATATGCAGAAAAGGAATAGAATGTCTTCTCCAAGCTTGAAATAGGATGTAGTTGACTTGAAACACTTTGTTGACTTCTTGTCCACTTTTCAACAACTAAATGCTTGTCAAATCTGCATACACAAGTCTACAAACACTCATGCAAAAGGAAAAAAATGGTTAAGGGTTAGGTTATAGGGATTTTCCTTGATCAAATGCCACTTTGGTAATCAAACCCTTAATGAAATAATGAAGAGAAGTTGAATGATAAAAGAATAACATGAAAATGCTGTCAACTTACCAAACCCTTGTTGAAGAAATCTGAAGATATGTCAATGGATGCTCCAAAATGCTTGATTATAGGATGCAAAGTGCTCAAATGTAAATTGAATGCTTGAATGAGTTAGGAGATTGTAGGAGATGTAAAATGAGGAGAAAAAAACTTATTTATAAATTCTTGTGTCTTAGTAACCCATTGATACGTCATCATAGGTCGACATCAAGTAATTTTGAATAAACACCTGAGAGAATTTTTTTTTTTTTTTGAATTTGGAGCCAAGAGGGACTCACTTTCTACCCATGGCGAATGGGTCCCTCCTTTGAATTGAATGTGGGTGTGAAAAATTAAGTTGCATTTAATGTTTTTAATTGGGTATACATTCAAAAATACACTTAATTAGCCTTACAATGGCATAAAGGGGTCAAATAAAAAATAAGAAATGTGTAAATAGTGAAATTATGCCTAGAAAAATGTGAAATCTTGTTACAAGACTTTACAACACTTCAAAATAGGACTTCATAAGTGATGAGAAGGTTATTTTTAGGTGAATTGTAATTAATAGAGCCTAGAAAAGTGTAGAAATGTTTTACAACACTTCACAACACCTTCACAAGATGTCATAATTTAAATTTTAAGGACCTAAATGTGCATATTCAAGGCATATTACATCAATAAATCAAAGAAAAATAGACCAAACAATGTGAAGAAAGGTCTAAAAGACCATGAAAATGACAAGGGGCCATTTTTCTATGGTGCAACAAGAATTTCCTCATTGTAATAATATTGGTTTCATTTTTGTATGAAATGATTTCTCTAGATTCATAGCATTTCCATTACTTCTATCTTATGTGGAAGTTTGTCTTTGGTTACAAGTAATCCTCAACCTTTTATGGGGTGATAAAAAAAATCGTACATACTATACTCAACTAGACCTATCTATGAAAGAAAGTTCATGATCACTTTTTGTTTAGTGTGAGAAGTTACACAATTGACTTTGATTGGCAAATAATTTGCATGAAGTCATCTTTACACACAACTTAGAATGTGAAAGATATGACTAGAGAATAATGATGGCATTCTAATGATACAAATATAGGAGTTGATGGAAATATAGTATGGGAATATTATCCGATCCATACTAAGATGCGCCATTGACTCGCTAATTTATGTAGAAATACCTATTGTACATCATACTAGATGATTTTAAATTTAATAAAGAAGCATCTAAATATATTGCAAGTCATTATGATGTATAGATAGATATTCAACATGCTTATATTTAATAAATTGTACTTCTCTTACAATCTAATAATATCCATTGTTTCAATTATTATAAAATGAATTGTGTGAAATGAAATTTATATCCATTGCAGATTCATCATAATAAAAACATACTTACAATTGAGTTCTAGTATATTCTTAATTACTAATGCAAGATAAATTTGTATTCTTTGATGAGTCATCATAAAAGAATTGTACTTAGAATTAAGCTATTATATATTCTTAATTATGATTATACTTCATGAATTGAATGAACAAGTTGATTGTTGAATAAAGTTCAAATATCTGAAACAAACTTAATTTATTGTGTCTCAATTAACACAATATATGCATTTTGCATTATGGTTCAATATATAATATTAAAAGAAACAAGTTTATTATAATTTTGTTGGAAAATGAAAAATAAAATACTAATCGACACAAAGGCATATATGTATATATGCCACCAAAGATGATGTATCTGCTGCAAGCATAATGCGTTACAACTGATCAGAATGAACGATAGATAACACAAGCCGAAAGCTGTCCACGTCACAAGGAATGTTGAGCACCCCCATCTGGCTAAATTCATGCCTAGAGTTACCCGTCTAACAATAGATAATTTTCTTATAAGAATTGATTATTTTTCCTTACATTTAGTACATAAGAAGAATATTGCTAATTTTATAATACTAACTTTCATCTTTGGAAAATTTTATACCTTGATTCTATACGAGGGGGTTATTATTATGAATCAACATGACGTGGGTTTGACCTTGTCAACTATGGCGCCTTCAAATGATATCCTCATCTATGTCGCTTGTCAACTTGGCCAATTGTTTTTTAATAAATAATATGCTAACTTGGCCAACTTGTTTATGCTTTATATTTAAATGGCCAATGCTAGCACTGTGTTTTCCACTGGCAGTTGTAAGTCTTTTCAAATGAAATAAGAGACAAAATCAAGCCGGCCGCTATTCATGACGCTGTAGATTGAGCCTCTTGTGTGTTTATACTTGATTTAATGGCTGTTCAGCAATCTCTTTCGAAACTTTCTACCATAAAAGATTGACCTTTTAATTTTTTCCTTCAAATTCTTGGAAATAATTTATGTTTTTGTATCACGAAAGCGTGAGAGCTTGTTTTTTGTATAATTTTTGGGTTTTGGGTTGGCCTTTGATCTCCTTTAAATATTAATTGTGCTTCTAGGAAGATTATAGTTTTTGTTTATGATTTTATAATTTTTGTTGTAAATGATAAAGAGGGTGATATCTAAAAGAAATAATCTATTTGTCCTCCAAAATTATAATAAGATAATGATATTGGTTATTTTATTTGTTGGTGGTATAAGTCTTATAGTTTGATAATTTATTATGTTAGTCATATATCAGAAAATCTCTTATTGTCTCGAGGAAACATGCTTGAGAAACCCATGGTCTATCAAAATTTACATGTATTTAATTTCTTACTATGATTATGTTTTCCATCTACATTCAAGAAGCCTCAACTAGATCTTGCTCTCTTGAATTGTTATAGTTATTGGATCATCCCTAACACTATTTTAGTGTTTTCCTATTATACTTATGAATTTAAGTTTTATGAAAAGGGCTTTACTAAATTCTCTATATAGGTTAAGCTACTGAGATTGCCCATTTTCTTTTGATCTTTTCTTAAGAAAATTGTTTATAAGGTCAGAGATCCATCATATCCATTAGATCCAAATACATTTTAATTAATGTATGATATTAAAGTGCTATATCCAAGATCTTATGGATTGATGAGCTATTAAAGTAAAATGGTAGACATCCATATTTTTTGCAAATAAATAGAGAATATGTTAAGAGTTCATTCAAAAGAATGATTAACCTTTCTCATAACAAAGTCAAGGCGAGAAATTGTAAACCAAACCCATTCATCAACAACGAACACCAAGAAAACGATACCTAAACCAATCATATAATTCATCCAACAACTCCCCCTCCCTGTGATAACATTATTTCTCCTATTGTATAGAGACACGAAAATTGATCACAACAAGAACACTGATAAATCAAGTTATAGTTCATAAGATGAAGAACACACATAATAAAGTTAAATAATTATAAATAAGGAGAAAGCACCAACATCCTATCAAGTTTTTCCAATCACCTTTGTTAGATCTAATATGCTTATTGATGAGAAAGCTGAAAATTCTAATAGTTCCTTACAATACTTTAACATGCTAGTATCATGTTTTTCTAGAAACAAGTATCATATCAAAATAAAAGTATATCAAATTATGAGTTACAAAGGGAAGGTTTTGGGTCTTCATGACAAAGGAATCCTTAAACCTATACTAGTTTATACAAATCACAAAAAACTATAGGAATTGGATACAAGTATTCTACTAAGAAATACAATACTTTTTATGACACTTGGAAAATTTTTGAGCGAAAAATTTCAATTCTGAATATTAAAATAGAGTCCATTCATCTCTCCTCTAAAAAAATTGTTGCCATCAATACTTTCATAGGTATTCCTATCTATGAGATTATCCTTGAAATCTAGCATAATAAATGTATGGATTGGGACCAACAAGATCATGCATCCTTTCACTTATTCTTAAATGATGAAGAATTCAAAAAAATCACGGTACTTCAATATAACATCTCACTAAGAGATCATAAAAAATGGTTTGAAATTAGTCTAGATCCCCTAGCATACAAAGTGAAGAATTGAAATGAATCCAACAATCATAATGAAGTAAAAAATTAATTTGAAGCACCAAATTAAAATCAAGAAATGGAAAAAGGAAGCACGAAAGGAGGGTGGATCTTGAAGTAGAAATATACCAAGAATATAATAGAAGTTGTAAATCAAACCAAAAAATGATCTCTATAAAGAAAAATATTCAAATAAAGAGAAAATCAAAATGAAGCATAGCATAAATATCAAGAAAATAAATCAATCTATCGAAACCAATAAAAAAATTTGCATATAGAAGGTTTACACCATATTTTCAACCATTATTGACTCCTACATGTGATGTTCTAAAATCCAATATGGTATGTGTGATTGTCGATGTTAATATAAATATCTGTCCCAAATCTAGATAGACAAACATCTTACATCTAAAAATAGAAAACTCAATTTAAGATCCAAATATGATTCTAATCATCCCAATCTGTTAGCCAAAATCCAAAACCAAAATATCAAATCTATATCCAAATACAAGCATACAAATTTTAAATGCATCATATCTTAGTAATATCTTTAGGCAAGGAAAATAAAGATAGAAATTATAAAGAATTTAAAACATAAAATAGAAATAAAATCAAACTCTAATCTAACTACTTCAATGCAAACCTCAAAAATTTTAAGTTGACTCACTTTCTAGAATGTGGATGCTACTTAGCAACATAACACTAGATCTTCAAATGAGAATGGATTTGGATAGAGTTGATTTACGTAAGTGTGATTGCATATCTAAATGATAAAGGAATGATCCTATTTAGAAAATTTATGAAAAATCAATAGATGGGAGATGAGGATGAGATCAAACACTTGAGTTAACTTAAGAGGCTAAGCGGTCAACTCAATTGTTGAATAGAAAAATTACATTTAAAAATATTGGGAGGATAATAACAAAGTATTTAATTAAATTTATGGATAAATGCAAGGAAGAAGTTTCCATCAAAAGATTAAGATGAATAATGACTAATAAGAAGTTTATAAAATGAGATGGAGTTAACTGATCAAAGAAGTTGACTAAAGAAATGAAAATACAATTTATTTGCAAAAGGATAATTATTTTTCATTTAATTAAATAATAAATTAATATCTAATTAATAGATAAATTGATGTAGTCCTGAGCATCTAGGTCCATAGGAGATCTCATATCAACCAATATTTTTTTTTAGGTTAGCTTTTAGTTTCAGTTTAGTTTTGAGAGTGTTTTCATTATTTTTTTCTAGTCTTCTTTTGGAGGAATTTGAAAGATCAATTCCACCAAGTGATGACTTCATCTTGGAGAAGGCCAAACTCGGTATCTCTAGTTTGAATTTGATGGAGAAAAGTTGCAAATTGAGCAAGTTATGGGTTCATTTTACAATACAAGTTCTTGGTTTGTATTTGACCTTGCAAGCTTTTAACTTGCATTTGGACTTGTGGAATATTTCAAGTGAAATACAAATTTATATTTTATGAATTTGTTTGGATGAATTTTTCCACACTTGTGGGAATTTCCTAGCAAATTGGATTTGTAGGGAACTCAAGGTCATTTTGCTTTTGTGAGAAACTCATGTGCATCTAGATGTTGTAGGAATTATGAACTTACTAGTATCTTGAGAGAATTCCATGTGCATTTGAATGTTTGTAGAAATCACAATGTTATTTTCCTTTTGTGGGAAATACTTGTGCATTAGGACATTGCAAGAATGATGACCTCATTAGTTTCTTATAGGAATTTAATGTTGAAAAAAAGGAAATAGGGATCCACCTTTTGGGAGATGGAACTAGGGGGTTAGGACCTATTTCACTCTTAGTTCATTAGGAAACCCTAAAGATCTCCAACCCAATGATTCAATTGAGGGAAGGGGGTTTTTAGCTATTATGAGGCTTTCCTTAGGTGTGATAAAATGAAGGGATTCACCACTAAGAAAATGTTGAGAAAGAAGGGAATGAGAGAAAAATGCAAATCTAGTTATGTGACATAGAAAATGAAAAGTGTAAAATCAAAATAATAAACTTGGGATAAACAAACGAGTACTTGGAGAAATTAAGATGACTAAGCAAGGCCTGAAATCTCTAAAAAATTGCTATTCCTAATGTGCACTAGGACTTATACTCTAGATTGGATGATTTAGTCCCAGTCTACGGTTTTTGGGCTGAATCTAGAATCTGCTATTGAGAAATGAGGATCTATAGAAAATTGGAAAAAGTGGTATACCAGGACTCATACACCCAAGGTGGTTGTTTAGTCCTGTTTGACCTTTCTGAAAAGGTAGGATCTTAAAATGTTCTCCTATCTTTTCACTTCCTACCTATGTCTTTTGAACTTCGCTTCCAGGTCTAAACCTGTTAAAAGTTTTGAAAAAAATAATATTGTGTTGATTTTGTTATGGGCATTTTCCTTGGACAAATCCCTAGTTGGTAATCAAACCTTGATAGAAAGAATAGATCTAAAATGGAAATGTATGTGAAGATCTTAATCTTAAATGTGCCTAAGATTAAGAGATCTAGAATGTAATGAAACCCTACTCTAGTGTGCTAGAATATGATGCATGAATGAAACATGATAATGATGATGAATAGTTAATAACCATAATAATCCATAAGAATCCATGTACCTTCCTTTAGGAAAAAAATAGAGAGATAATGGAAAATGGGATCACTTAGGAAACAAGTCATTAGACTCAGTTCAATGGTTAGTTGCATCTCCCAAACCTAGAATCCATCATGTTTCTCCATAGACAACCATCATCAATCCTTGAAAATGCTAGATCTTAAAATGAAAGTGACCTTGAAGACCTGCAAAAAAACTATAATGCTACTCCAAGATTTCAACTTTTCTTTCTCCTTGCACTTGAATACTTTAAAATATCTCTTGAAAGCTCTAAATCTAGATGGAACTCTTCTTGCTTGAAAATACTAGGTGAAATAATGATTCAAAAATTTAGTTTTATAGGACTCCTATCTAGTTTATCATTTATTAGATCCCAAATGCTGAAATTTACCAAAAATTTGGATTAAAACCTTAATTTCCCACTCAAACCCTAAAAAGGGGCTAAATAGGACTCATACGCCTAGGTGGCATATGGTTCCCACCTAGGGGGACTCATATGCCCAAGGTGGCATATGGGTCCCACCCTAGTTTTTTTAGTTGAGAAAATTTTAGGGTGTTAGAAAATTAAAAGGATTTTTTGAATTTGTTAGGTTTTCAATTGAAATAAGCTTTGGGATTCATAATAAAGGGTCTTAGGGGCATATTAATGATGATTTAAAGGGTAGGAATACAAGGGTACTCAAATAGGTCAAAACTAAGTGTGAAATTGTATCTCCAAGAAGCGAGTACAAATTTTGACACTACATTTGGCCCCCACTTTAGTGCCCATATGAATCTACATGCATATGCAAGCTAAAGGAATTAAAATTGTAAACTTTACAAAAATGATCTACTCATATGGATTTATTTGCAAACACATGGAAGAATGAAGCCCCCATTATAGTCATCTACAAAACCACAATGTTAGGAACCACATCCTATAAAACCACTTCATTAGTCATTTAAAAATCCTCTTATCCAACTTCTTCAAGAAATCAAATTCAAGGGTAGTGTGGACACAAAAAAATTAACCCTTCTACGTTTTCATGTTCAAGCCGTCATAGTGGATTTTGGCTTGACTTTTTCTAGATTTAATGTTGTAATGTGGTCAACACATTCACATTAGGTCTTGTAACTTTGTGAATCATTAAGACTTCTATGATGTCTTGTAAAGGTGTTGTGAAGTGTTGTAACCCACTTTCACACTTTTCTAGGACCCTTTAATATAATTCACATAAATAACTCCTTTTTATCACTTACCAAGTCTTATTTTAAAGTGTTGTAAAAAACTCATGCTTTTCTAGACTTGTCATCACTAATTCAACCCTTTCTCATGTTTAAATGTCCCCTTAATGCACTTTCTAAACATTAAGTGTATTTTTGAGGATATTCCTTTTAGACATCATTTAATGAACTTTGATCTCTGAAACCCAGTGAAATTTCCCTAGTGGGACAAAGTTGCCATCTGGGTGACTTAGTCCCACTGGGCACAAAAAAAAAAATAAAAAAATTTCTTGACAAGATTTTATTCTCTTACCCTTTAGGTCGGCCTGTGATGTGTTATTTTTGGGAATTAATCAAAAATAAAGTATAAATAAAGGTTTTTCTCCTCATTTTTCATCTTCAAATTCATCTGACATTCAAGCATTCATTTACTTAATAATTCTCAAGCATTCAAGAACTCTGAGCATAATCAAGTCATCCATTTCAACACTTCATTGCATATCTTCAGATTTCCACATCAAGGGTTTGGTAAGTTTATGACATTACATATTATCTATTTATCATTCTCTTCCTATTTCATTTCATTATCTAGGGTTTGATTACCAAAGTGGGGTTTGACCAAGGCAAACCCCTATACTCTAACCCTTAACCCTTTTTCCCTCTTTGCATGTGTGTTTGTAGGATTTTTTTGCAGATTTATCAAAGATTTTGGTGTCAAAAAGTGGTCAACAATCCATCAAAGTCAACATAACCCTTGTTGAAACTTGGAGACTCTTTTTATCCCGTTTTGTGCAGAATCAAGATTGTACATCTATTAGAAAAGGAAGTGCAGACTAGAATCTACAGGATCCTGTCCCAGAATGCTAGAAATCTATAGGTGGACTAAGTTACCATCTATGGTGAATTAGTCCCATTTCTAGGCCTAAACAGTGGTTTTTGCATGTTTGGCTACCCATTTGGCAGATTCCTGTTCCGGTAGATTTTTCCCGAAACTAGACTAAGTCACCTACCTTGGTGTAAGTGTCCCAATCAACTCTACAAGATTCTAGAGCCTCTCCACATCATATTATAGATTCTAGGTGCACCTCTCCAGTTCTATTCAATTATCATTTACTTGCATTTTTTTTTGCATATCACAGTGTGTTTTCCAACACTTTACATTTCTCTGGTTTAGTATCATTAAATCATGTTTATTTTAGTTTTTTGCATTCATACATCATATTTAGATACATTGCATCCCTTTCACATTAACCTTTGAATGTGAACATTGCTTTTTTTTCCCCGATTCCTTTCCTTTTAGGTGAAAAACCTAGAAGTGTTATAGGTAACCTTAGGTAATCCAAATCATTATTTATAGGTAGATGTATGCCCCCCTTGATTTCACTTGCTTATGGAGGTGGAATCAAGGTAGCAGTCTAATCACATCGAATTACATAGGTCATATCATGGGGTATTTCCAAGTACCATACGACATAGTGATAGACATTTGATGATACCTAGAGTGGAATTACAAATCCAACATAACAAACAACATTGATAACATAGTTCTCTAGCCCTTATTATGCTAATTTGAAATTAAAAAGAAATTTATTTACCTTATCATGTAAATGACCTAATTTGAAAGTATATAAGAGTAAAAATTTAGGTATTTTCTGATCATTTTGTCTTTTACCTTTTTGTAGTTTGATTCTGATGGAAAGTGACTAATGATGCCAAGCGTATGAACATACTCCAAGACTCAAGAGCCTACATGATGAGGTGGTGCAGGATGATCTACAACATATGGTGAGTGGACTCTTCTCAATGTTAGCTTCATTTTTATGCATTTATTTTATGTTCTTACATATTTCTAAATAGATTTAGGACCCTATAAAAAGAAGTCACAAAGCATCCCTTTTTTTCACAAAGTGTTCCACTTTTTCACAAATTGTCCCACTTTGTTGTAAAGTGTCCCATGTTTTTGCAAACTGTCTCACTCTTTTGAAAAGTGTCCCACTTTGTTGCAAAGTGTCCCAAAAAAGGAATAAAGAATCTAGGATCCTTAGAAAAAGCACCCTAGAGCAACTTTAACATACTTTTTGACTGTTGATGTATAGATTTAGGATTTTAGATTGCTTATATGTGATACTTTTTCTTTTTATTAGTTTCCTCCTTGATTGTGACAACCTCTTGACGATAGGCTATTTTGTCACCTACGAGACCTAGTTACAATGATTTTAGAGGACACAGACATTACATGCAGAAGATATATACTAAGAATTTCTCATGCCTCTCATGAGATACCATGATGCCATATTGATGAGATTATTAGCAGATATATGGGATGCAAATACCTATACCTTTCATCTACCCACCAAGGAGATGACTATCACTCTAGAGGATGTGCATCACATTCTTTGGGTTCTTGTCTGAGGCGAGACCGTACATTTCGTAGAGGATTGATCATATTGGGAGATGAGAGTAGACATTCAATATTACCTTAGAGGTCCAATTTGGGAAAGGATTTTTGGGCCACACGTTGATCTGAAGTGGCTACTGTATGCATGATCACCACTAATTAGGTGGATCATGATATTTACCATGACATTAGTACTAGTCCCATATGGATAGGGAGCACACGTGGATGGGGGAATAATGCACATGATATAGGAGATGGAGCAACATAGGGTTGTCTATGCTTGGGTTCACAATATATTGGTGCACTGTAGAAAAATGGTCCCTTGTGATTTTCATGGTCTTTTAGGCCTTTCTTCATGATTCTTGGTCCATTTTGCTTTGATTTTGGCTTGAACATTCACATCAGGTCATTAAAATTCAAATTATGGCATCTTGTGAAGGTGTTGTAAAACATTTCTATAAATTTCTAGACTCTATTCATTAAAATTCACCTAAAAATCACCTTTTCATCACTGATCAAGTCCTATTTTGAAGTGTTGTATTGTCTTGTAACAATATTTCATGCTTTTCTAGGCTTGTTATCACTATTTACACCTTTCTTATGCTTTATTTGACCCATTTGTGCACTCATAAGTCTTAATTATGTGTGTTTTTAAATGTAACCTGATAAAAAAAATTAAATGCAAGATAATTCTCGACACCCACATTCAAGTCCAAGGTGGGACCCATTCACCATAGGTGGAAAATGAGTCCCTCTTAGCCCCAAAATTAATTTTTTTTGTTTTGTTTTGGGTTTTAATTTCAAATCACTTTATGCCAGCTTGTGATGAGGTATCATCAGGTTACAAAGGCACAAGTGTGTATAAATAAGTGTTTTTACATCCATTCTAATCCCTAATTCATCAAGTTCACTTATTCACACTTTCATTCAAGCACTCAAGCACTTTGCATCATTCAATCAAGCATTAATCAAGTATTTTGGAACATCCATTGTTATATCTTCAGATTTCTTCACTAAGAGTTTGGTAAGTTGATAACATTTGCATGTTATTTATTTATCATTCTCTTCCATTTCATTATTTCATTAAGGGTTTGATTACCAAAGTGGGATTTGACTAAGGAAAAACCCTATAACCTAAACCTTAACCATTTTCCCCCTTTTGTATGTGTGTTTGCAGACTTATGTATGCAGATTTGATAAGCTATCAGGTGTTGAAAAGTGGAAAATAATTCAACAAAGTGTTTCAAGTCAACTATAACCTATTTGAAACTTGGACAAGACATTATGTCTGTTTTCTACAAAATTAATTTCATCAACCCAACAAGCAGACAACCTTAGATCTCCTACTATAGAATTGGTTCCTGATTGCTTAGAATTTTGGGAGTGGAATGATTCCCCATCAGTGGTGAATGAGTCCACCTTAAGGCTGGAAATCCATATTTTGTTAGATTTTGGATCCCAACACTCAGAAACCAGCGTTCAACAATTTTCACCAAAAGTAGGATTGATTCACCATTAGTGGTGAATGAGTCCCACTAGTGATTTTCAGTGATCTTTGTCAGCATTCAAAATATTCTAGAATTGTCATCATACCTCTAGGTGCACTATGAATCAACCTTCTTTTTTGTTCTGCATTTGTTCATGTTTACATATCACATTGTGTTTTCCAACATTACATAATTCTTAGGTTTTGCATTCATAATCAGTCAAATAGTTCATTTAATTGTACTTATATCATTGTATTTATTCTAAATAATATCATACACATCTTAATTTGATGTTATCTGGATCAGGAACACTAGGGAGGAGTCTATTCCTCTAAAGTGTGCAAAAACTACCCCTATGGTTTCTCTTGGACAAGAAGTTTTAGAATGCATAGATTTTTTTTTAAGACTAGCCTTATTTGTAAGTTATTCCATTTGTGGCCTTCCCTTCTGGACATGCACCTCTGGATCTCCATAAATTACTCTCTTGTTGTAGAAGGTATGATGGAGATTTACCCCCATGCTAGAGGATTTTGTGTAGTTGGCTTTTATTCTTCTAAAGATAGAAAAGAAGTTTTAGATTAAGGTTTGTGGGAATGGGACTCTCACCATCTATCCATGTGACCTTGGGTTGATTCATTCAATATTTTCAAGGAAAATATTGATTTTGTGCTTATTTGGGTGAGACTACCATATCTTCCTTTATAGTTCTAGCGTCCTACTTTTGAGGGAATCGATAATTCTCTTGGGAGGTTATTAAAAGTGGATCTTTCCTCCAAGAACTTCACTAATACATTCTTTACTCTAATTTGGGTGGAGGTCAATTTTTCTAAGGTAGTACCTAGTGAGGTGGTGCTTCAGGTTAATCACTGGTCTTAATCCTAGCTTGTGGATTATGAAGGTATCCCCTTTCATAGTAGACAATATTTTTCTATTGGCCATTTGGATCGTGACTACCCTAATGGATCACGCCCTATTTCTTCTTCCACTTGTAGGAAGAATGCTCAATGAGAACATTTAAATATATGCCCTAATGCAGATTCTTCTTTTGATAGAAAGTATTTTAGGCCTCCTACTTCTACTTAGAAAAATAATCCCATTGTAGATGGTGTTATTTCGTTGGTGGTCTCTATTGTTACAACTCAAAATATGGAAAATTCTTCTTCTAACAATGAGGTTTCAAATCCTCCTCCTGCTTCTGCTAAAAAAAATAATCTTGTTGTTGATGGTGTTGTTTATACAATCTGTTTCTATTGTAATGGCTTTGAACAATGATGTTCCATATGCTAGGTGCACTGCCTCCCCTAAGGCCCCTATCTTTACTGTGGATTTTGTTGCTACTAATGCTATTTTGAACAAGGTTGTCCCCTCTACTGTATGTGGTGCATAGCCTAAGGCTCTTCTTGGTCAATCTATTTCTATCCATGATTCTTCTTGGACAATTGTGCATTAGAAGAAGAAAAGTGCTCCTAAAATAGTCTTTGTTGACTTTCATTCGGGAGAAAGTTGTTGGTTTCAAGCTCTAGAGCTTGAATTGTTTTACTTTGGCTATTGTGATATTTATGCTTTTGTCCCGTTATTTTTGACTAGTTGCTATGTTTGGCTAGTTTGTTTTGTTGGGCTGTTTTGCCCAGTTGTAAGCTTTGTTTTGGATTAGGGCCCTTCCTTGCGTATATAATAATAAAAAATAAAAAATATAATATCATAATATAAATATAAATATAATATAAACATCTAAATATTATATTCATATTTATATAATAAATAATAAATGTAATATAAATATAAATATTATATTATTTAATATTTATATAATGAATTCCAATAAGGGCATCATTCAGTGGTCAAGTCGCTTGGTTGTAGTGGTGGCCACTAGGGTTCAAACCCTCATTGGGCCAACGTGCTTGTAGGCCTTATGCCTTTGTTGGGACATTGTGCTTGTGGGTTTGGTAGTTTCTTGTGGCTTCTTGTAACTGGTTCATAGCTTTGATCAAAAGTGTTTACCCCTAATAATATGGGTGCATTGTACCTTTAAAAAAAATAATTATATAATGAATAATAAATATAAATATATAAACAATTGCTTATAGTTTATAATATATATTTAATAAGGGTTAGGTGAGAATTATAATTCAATTAGTATTCAATTGGGGTTAGTTTTATCATTGAATTGGGGTTATAGTTGAATTAGGGTTATAATGTTAGTGTTTGCAATCAATTTAGGTTTAATAATGGTTATAATGAGGGTTGTGGTTATGGTTATAGTTCTACAATAAAGCATTGGATTATGGTTATGGCTATTCTTACTAGTATGGTTAGGGTAAAATTAAGACTGATTTGAGGTTAGGGTAAAATTATAACTAGGGTTGTTGAACACTTAAAATACTAAGAGGGGGGTTGAATCAATATTCTTTGATACCACTTAACCATTTAAACATTCATTTCAAGAATCATATTCAATTTGCAGTAAGGAAAATAAACCATCAAAGCACATAACACATGAACACCAAATTTTTATATGGAAAACCAAAAAAAAATAAAAAATGATGAGGATTAGCTCACAATTTATTATAACCAATCATAACATATTAAAAAAGGCTCACTTCTAGGTGGACTCATTGTCCAAATAATAAGAGAAATAGAAGAGAGGGGAAGTTCATTGTCAATATTTGAACTACTACAAGTGCATCTACAATATGTAGGAAATATAGTTCCACTAGAACTCAAAACACTAAATCAACACACTTTATATTACTCATGTTTGCTCTGTATTTTCATCACATTCACATGATCTACTTTTGGAATTCACATCATACATTTTGTACACACCACACACATCTAATATCATCATCACTACAACATGAAAAAATGATCTTACATTTATACCCTTTACATCTATAAACACCTACAATATGAATTAGGTCAGTCTAATTATATGTATCATGAAAAAAAATAACTTATTAGCTTAAGACCAAACATACATGATTCACATAACAATAAAGGGTAGGACTATGGAGCATGGGCAGGAAAAGTAGAATTTCAAATCTCTAAACAATAGAGCAGGCTATGGACTAGGATATGAGGATTCCCAAGCTGAATCAATGCATGTTCCAAGTGTGAAGAAAGCTAAGGATGAATCTGATGAGAAGGACACTGAAAAAAAATCTAGGTGGACTTGGGAGGAAAGATAAATTTGAGAGGGTTGCTTAAAGGACAACACACCAAAAAAGGAAAAAATTCCAATGAAGTGGTAGGGTCCGCTAATAGGGAACAAGCTAAGTGTAAACCTTGGTCTTCACTATTTGGTGTTAAATCAAATGGTAAATAAATTTACCTCTAGTGAGTAATCATTCTAACCCAATGAAAGGTAAGTTTTCCATCTCTGTGCTTGATCCTATTATTGATCATAATATTACTTTGATGGAAAAAGTCCTTGTTGGAAAATTTATGGGCCCTAGACCAAATGTTGAGGTGGTTATGGAATTTGTTAAAAACAAGTGGAGAACTAATGGGCAAGTTATGATGGCTACTCTTCCTAGAGGTTTCTTTTCCTTTGAGTTTACGTGCACGGAGGATATTTTGGCAGTGAGGAGTGGAAAACCATGGGTCATTGGTAAATCCTCCTTGGCCCTAAAGAAGTGGACCTCTCACCTGGACCTCTCAGACTCTATCTTTGAGAACATTCTAGTTTGGGCTAGACTTCTGGGTCTCCCTTTGGAATATTGGAATGAGGACATTTTCAATGGCATTGCTAGTTCTTTTGGAGAACTACTTTCTATTGACCCTATAATAGTAGCTAGAAAGTGGTTAGTGTTAAATTGCATCTATGTGGGAGTTTCATAGAATGTTGACCTTCCTTCTTCAATAGATCTTTAATCTAAGTTGGGAATTTGGACGCAAACTATAGAGTTTGAATCCATTCCCTTTACCTGCTTCAAATGTAGAAAAATGGGGCATGAGGCTAATAAATGTCCATTAAATGTAAGTAAAGAAAAAGAAAATCACTAGTCCAACCCTAAGACTGTCTAGAAAAAAAAATGATGGGGAACGACAAGCAAGCAATACCAGTGAGGAGGTTGGTAGGAAAAATGAAACTCAGAAGAATATCTCTAATGATATTGTAGAAACAAAATCTAAGGATCCTAATGCACAAAAGAATCACCAAATAAGGGCAGAAAATAATGAGGGTCCTAAGGAAGATGATGAAAAAGCATTGGAAAACTCAGAGGAAGGTAAAAGGGATGAGGAATTTGTTCCTTCCACTCTTAATATTTTACTATAAGGAAAAGCAAATATGTTTCTTAGATTGGAGGACATTCCCATCCAAGGTCTATCTTTGGATATTGACATTCCAATCCTGAAAATGACCTTTGTTGAATGCTCCCCTTTGAGTGACCCTCTTAATCTTGAGGAAAATACAACTCTGGATTTTGTTAAGGACACCTTCAAGGATCTAAGCTAGAATACTAATCTTTCAAGTGAAAATCTAAATTAGCCTAGGAATGGCCTAATGGATACCCTTCCCTAGGAGAAAATAAGAATGTATGATAAGGAGTGGGAATCTGGCAGAGAGATTTAGAGCCAAGAAGATAATAATTGGGAAGAAGTAATCTCTCACTCTAAGAAAAATAAGGAGAAGAGCAAACATTAGAATACCTTGAGTGGAGTTGTTACTAGAACAAGAGGAAAGGCAGATTGTGGAGCTACTAAACTCGGCTATGGTAGAAGATTGGGAAAATGGCAGAGAGAGCATGAAAGCTTTCAAGATATAGTAGATGGTGTTCAAAAGATCATTCCAAAGATTCTCCAATCCCCTACTAAGATATATGGAGATTATGTCCTAGAATATAAGAGGGCTCAATAGCCTTCACAAGAGGGATGTTTTGCACAATTTTGTTAGGGATAATAAACTTGATATTCTCCTCATACAAGAAACTTAAATTCCTAAAGAAAAGGTGGAAAAGATCAAAATGTTTCAAAATTGTGGCATTCAAGGAAATAGTTCAAATGGGGTGTCAGGAGGCATTTCCACCTTTTGGAACCAAAACCTCATTAAAGGGGAACCTTTGTTGGAGAGCAACAATCATGTGGCCACTAAATTCACTCAAATTAGAGATAACTTTAGCTAGATTCAATCGAACATCTATGCTCCCAATGGGAAAAGAGCTAGAATTTAATCTTTGTGGAATGAACTCTCTGCCTTCCATAGGTTTTTTGACAATGACTAGTGGATAGTTATGGGAGACTTTAATACACCCCTTCTCATCAATGGCCTTTAAGCTATTTTTTCTCTCCTAAAGCTCTTTCTAGAGTCAAGGGACATATCACTTTCCCATAAGTTTTGTGATAGACACAATAAAGGTGAAGAAAAACTCACCCTTTTGATTTGAAAGAATGTGGCTGTCCCATCCCCTTATCTATGAAGAAATTAGGAAATGGTGGAGTATAGATGTTACAGTCACTGCTTTGTTTAGAATTGCTAAAAAACTGAGAGAAGTTAAACACGATTTAAGAAGATGGAAAAAAGATTCCTTTGGAAACATTTTTGGTATTAAATTTGAACTTCAAATGGAGCTTGTGGAGATCCAAGTCAAAATCCAAAAGGAAGGATACATTGAAAATAATAAGGATAGAGAAAATGAGTTACTGGTGAAATTGCATGACATAATTGAAAAAGAGGAGTTATAGAGGCATAGATCCAGGGTATTGTGGCTCTTTGTTGGAGAAAAAAATATAAGGTACTTCAATTTATCTACTTCTAAACACAAGGCCGAAAATAGAATAGCTTCCATAGAACTTAATGGCACTAGATATGAGGAAGAGGAGATATCAAAAAGCAAGTTGTCCTCTTCTATAATAACCTTCTTTTGGTGAATAGGGAAATCAATCAAAATGATGAAGAATTTTTATTAGAGGCCATCCCCAAGGTTGTTGTTAGGGAAGACAATGAAAATCTTGTGGCCATCCCATCTATGGAGGAAATCAAGAAAGCTATCTTTTCTTTTGAAGGAAACAAGGCCCCTATGCCTAATGGATTTCCAATGTTCTTTTTCCAATGGTTTTGGGAAATCGTGGAAAATGATGTTGTGAACGTTGTTAAGGAATTCTTTGATTCTAGAAGGATCCTTAAGGAACTAAATGCTACTTTTGTGGTCTTTATTCCTAAGAAACCAGGGGCAATGGAGTTTGAGGCATTCAAAACTATTAGTCTTTACAATTCTCTTTATACAATCATATCAAAGGTCTTGACTTCAAGGATCCTTTCCTTCCTTCCTTCGCTGATTTCTCCTCAGCAGAATGGTTTTTTTCTTGGAAGGAAAATCTTAGATTCCATAGTCACAGACCATGATAATATTCATTCACTTGTGGAATCTAAAACTGAAGGGTTTCTTCTTAAGTTGGACATCTCCAAAGCGTATGACCATGTTGACTAGGAGTTTTTATTCAAAATTCTAAGGGGGTTTGGTTTTAGTAGTAGAGTCATTCAAATGGTGAATCAGTTTGTTACCATGGTTTCCAGATCTATTATTTTGAATGGATCTCCCTCAATATTCTTTCAAAATTCAAGAGGTTTAAGACAAGGTGACCCTATCTCACCTATTCTTTTTACTATAATGGCTGAAAGCCTAGGAAGGAATCTTAAGAGATTAATTGATTAGAGGTCTCTAGCAGGTCTTAGTCCTTCCTCTATGAATCTGATTTATTCTCACCAACAGTTTGTTTATGACACTATGTTGATGGGAAGATCTTTTGTGAATGAGGAAAAAACTTTGAAAATAACTTTGGTCATGTATGAGAAGGCGACAGGGCAGATGGTCAATAGACAAAAAAGCTCCATCTTTTTCTTCAATACCCCTGAGCATAGGCAAGTCAATATTGCTATAATCCTTGAGTATAGGGTGGAATATTTACCTTCTTCCTATCTTGGATTTCCATTATGCCTTAAACGACTAGAATCATTTTGGTCCTCTTTGGTTGACAGGTTCAGAAAGAAGTTGGCTGGTTGGAAGGGAGCTCTTTTGAGCCAACCTAGAAAAATTTAGCTTCTCTTCAAAACCTCCCAATTTATGCTTTAACCCTCTTTAAAATCCCTTTTAAATACATTGAGGCCATTGAAAATATCTAGAAAAGATTCCTTTCGTCTGGAGTGGAGGAAAGAAAGAGAATGCCTCTTATAGGGTGGGATTTTCTTTGCAGACTGAAATCCTATGGGGGTTTAGGTCACAGAAAAATAAGAATTATTTATAATACTCTGCTAGCCAAACAAATATGGAGATCTTTTTCGTTGGGTGGAGAATGGAAAGAAATCTTAAGAAGTAAGTATATGGTTGACTGCATGTCCCTTAAAGCTCTACTGAATTCTCCTGCACTTCCTTGTGGCTCAGTTTGCTAGAATGATATAATTTTTGGTAGAAAAATTAAGGAATTAGGGATAGGATGGCACATCAGAAGTGGCAATCAAGAAAGGTAATAGGAGGATAAATGAATCTTTAAGGAACCCATTATTAATATTAAAAGATTCAACAGATGGGAAGAGCAATGTAAAGTAGCTTTCATAGAACTTAGTGTCAAAGATTACTGGTATGAAGGAGACTGGGTGAACTTATGCATAATTAGTCAGGAATTGGTTTAGCTTTAATCCTCCTTAATGACTATCATTTTGGGATAGACTCAATAGGATGACACTCTTGTCTGGATGGATAACCCTTCGGGTGATTACTCTATCTCTTCAACTGTCTCTTTATTTTCCCTTTCTTAAGCCCCCGTCCCTTTTGGGAAAAAGCTTGGATTAAACACTTCAATCCCAAAGTCAATATATTCTTCTAGATCATGCTTCAGAATAAGGTTCTCACAGTGGAAAATCTCTATAAACAATGATTTCAAATCCCCAATAGATGCTATCTCTATAAGAGTGAGGTGGAGTTAGCCAACCACTTGTTTCTCCACTATCCGTTTGTTTCCTTAATCTAGGTAAAATTATTAGCTTTCTTAAATATCTCTTGGGTGTTCCCCCAGACTATTGAAGAGTTCTTTTTACAATGGAAAGCCTCTTCTCAAAATCCCTTCATTCGAAGGTTATGGGATTTCTTATTCCCTTTTTTTGCTTGAGGAGTGTGGAAAGAACACAATAATAGACTCTTCAGGGATAAGAAGATGTTGAAGAATAATGTATTTGAGAAATTTTTTATTCTTATAAAGGAAATTTTTATCATGATTCCTCAAAAAGCTCTTAACCTAGAAGTGGTGGTGTGCACTCCCTATGATTTAAGGATAGCTAAATATTGGAATATTAAAGTGCATATCTCATCTGCTACCAAGCCAACTAAGAAAATTAGGGAGGCTGTTTTCTAGACCTTTCTGCCAATTAGCTAGAACAAAGCCAACTTTGATAGAGTTGCGAAGGGAAACCTGGGTATGGCTGGAAGTGGAGGTGTCCTAAGGGATTCAAATGGTAACTTTATGGCTGTTGTGGCAATATTCCTAGGCCACCAAACCAACCATGTGGCTGAGGCTATAGGAGCCTTTCAAGTTTTAAAGTTAACTCATAATGTAAATATAAAAAAATTATGGCTAGAAGGGGATTCTAAAAATATTATTGATTGTCTCTTAGGAAGGACCCCACCATCTTGGTCAATAAAGAATTGGATAGAAGAAGCAAAGCCTATTCTTGAAAAGTTTGAAAAATTTAAAGTCTCACACATCTATAGGGAAGCTAACAGCATGGCAAACTGCTTTGTGAATGAAGGGGTTAAGAAGCAAGGATTGACGATGTGGAAGAGTTGTAGGGACTTGGGAACTGAAGTCAGGGCCTTACTAGATTATGATGTTACGCACGGGATAGAGGAAAATACATTTAATGACTAAAGAGAAATGGGCTAGGTACATCGAAATCAAGAGATTTTATGGGACTAGGCCATGTAAATTTGAAGAGAAGAAAAAGAAGCATGCTTTGTGGGTGCATTAGAACAAGTACATAATTTTGCAACAGGTTTTCAATGTTGGCAGAGTCTACAGTGAGGATAAAATGGATATAAGGGGATAGGAAAAGAGCTGAACCTAAAAGCTATGAGGTACACACTAGGAACAACAAGGTTTGGGAGTAGATTGAAAAAGGTGGGATGGTCCTATACCTGGAAAAACTTCATGGGCCCAATTCTATGGCGACAAAATACTTTGAGAAGAAAAGGAACAATGGTGAAATAATCCTCTTTGGAAGAAAGGTGAAGCTGGATGAACAAATAATAGAGGAGATTACTGGGATGTCCATTGAGAGAGTGAAGTTTTATCGTGAAAGAAGGTTATTTGACGAGGTGGTCATCAGGTTTCCTAAGAAGGACAAGGAGAAATTGAAACTGGTTAAAATTTCCAACAGGTACTTAAAAATTGACACCATCAAGGTGCGGTGGAGAAAGGTACTACAGGTTATCATGGAGTATATCACTCTGTATGGGAGATTTACCAGAGTGTATGGACATCATTTTTCTATTCTTAACCAGTTCCTCCATAAGGTAGGGATTTCTATTCCTCACTACTTGCTTTGTTCATTGAGTAATAGCCTTGAGGACCATAAGAAAAACCCTCAAAGATACCCCATTCTCCATCCTGATCTTATTAGGTTAATATATGAGCACTACCAAAGCATTCTAGCTTTATCTAAACCTATTTCCTCCTCAACTTTTGAGGACTATGGCATAGATAGTGGGGGTCCAGAGATTTAGCCTAACCAGGAGAGAATTGTTGAAGCCCACTCGTCCTTTTATATGTATGGTAAGAAAACCCAGTCTAAAAAACCCTAGCCTGCAAAAGTTAACCCTGAAACCTACCCTGACTACTCTATCCCATTAAAGAACCTTGTTCTTAAGGGCTCCCCTACCAACAAGTTGGTTTCCTATTCTATGAATTCCTTGGAAGATAAAGCCGAGAACCCTGAAGTTAGTAGAAATTGTGTGCCCTCCCCTCCTACCTCTTTCAAATTTGAAGGTACCAAATTTCCTAGCTCCCCCAACCCGGGTGATGTTAACCTAATTTTAGATTGAGTTCAGTCTAGTGATATTCTGGCCTCTGCTAGAAAAGGCATCAATGACATTTTCAAGTTCTTCGAATGGGTCTATCAAGAAATTAATGATCTTAATCAAAGAAATAGGGCTCTGTATAGTAAATTGGAGGAGCTGGAAATATAGCTAGCCACTCTCAGCAATGAAGAAGGGAAATAGAAAAAGAATAGTATTGGGAAGACAGGAGGTGACATTGAGGAAAAGTACAAATCTCTAGAAAAGGAAATGTTTAAAAGAAAAAACAACTTGAAAAAAGTTGTGGAACAAAACCATAAAATGGTTAGGCACAATGCCATTATTATCAATGCTATGCCTAAAAAGTTAGAAAAAATGCACCAGGGTTCGCTGGTTGTAGATTTGGAAGAGAAAAAGGAAAGCAAGAACAAGGACCAAGGCATTTCAAAAAGGACCCATTCCAATCTTCAAAGGAAAGTGTCTCCCACTACACAGATGGTCCAGATATTAAAGAGGGGGGTTTAGGATATGAACGAGCTAGAATATGAGACTACTAATTTATTAAAGACAAAAATTTAGCTATTGTTGGATTTTTGTCTATTTTTTTGTTTTGTAGACTTTGCTAGCCTTTTTGGTGGCTGTGGTCTTTTATTTTTGTTATTCTATCAACCTATCTGACTTTGGTGTCTTTTATGATGCTTTCATTATTTTGAAAACTTCATGGTTTCGGGTCCCTATAAAACCCATTTTTTCCTCTTTCAAAAACATACATGATTCACACATTAATTAAAATTTTTTAACACATTCAAATAGGTTGGTATGGGCCTATAATAGCTCCCACATAATTGATCAACACTTCTTTTAACTCCGCATGACCCTAAACATATTAGGTTCATATTGTTGGTGAGACAACACTAAAATGCACCAACTAATTATCTACAAACTGATATGAAAACCTCCAAAACACAGGCCACTTGGATCATAGATGCTATAGAAATATATAAAAACTCCCACAAATCCATATAACAAAATATTATTATGTGGTGGAATGTGGACCATTCCAAACATGTTCTCTATTTTGATTATATTGTCACTAGAAAATCTGATATATTGTCAACCATAACTTTTGCACTGGAGGGCATAAAGACATGGAAGTTTCGATTTAAGGTCCTCATGTATGAACCAAAATTTCCTTAGAACCATACACAAAAATATCTCAAGGTGAACCAATGTAGACAAAAAAATTGATGCTTTGTACACTAAAAACCATGTTATGGACTTATTTGAAATACAACATATCTATTTTTCACTAGAGTACAAAATCTACATCTTTATACTGGATTGCCATCTCCATGTTCACTCATGCTTCACCAACCAATTAAACCTCCATGTATACATAAAATCATAATGTTGAAATCAGTGACAACACTGTATAATATCATGCTCATGTTGCCAACAACCATATCAATGAAAATCTTCTGAAACTTCCAACAATCTCTCCCTTTGTTAATGATGGAAACATGCATCAATTCTTCTCCATGTATTCTCCAAAATACTCACAAAATTAATCTCAAAATTACTCTTCCCATTTGACATTAAGGGAAAAGGGCGTAGATATATTTCTTGTTCTATGCTCCTCATTTGACAATATTTACATAGACCTTCCCTTCCTTTTCCTTCTCCCCTTTACATATATACATGAATTTATTCACATACTCCCCCTAGTTAATATATACATAGATGCATGAGAGTAACAAACTTCTACTAAGAATACAATAGTTTTTATGATACCTAGATATTTTCTAGATGCAAAATTTTCAAATGTGAATATTAAAATATTTATATAGTGACATATAAGTTTTTATTTATTTTTAGGTATTGTCTATACGGTTGACATCATAATCAACATTAGCATGTAGACAATGTTTTGGAAATGGTATTAAAACCACCAATCATATCAAATATGAATGGCTACTTGTATTATACTACATGGGGTGGGAGGAAGCCCCTAGTCCCATAAGGACTAGACCCTATTTTTAGTCAATTTTTAGTGGCTATAAGCCACATAGTTCACATTACTACTTTGCAACCCTTCTTCTACCCTTTTCTAGTTAATTTTTTCTATTTTTTACATCACTCAATCTTATAGATTCTACACGACCTAATTGCATCGTTAGATAAATTGATGACAATGATAATTTTGACACTATTTTTTTTATATTGAATATTGAGTGCCCATACACTCTTTGTATAAAAATTGTGAAATATTTTAAGGCCTAGATTACTCTCATTCCAAAATTATCTTGCTCTAGATAGTCTTATACGTCTTTATGATTGCAATAGCCTACCTATGATGATGATATTACTAATAAATATTCAATGAACTCCCTTCTGGTGTATTTTCCTCTAGGTATTGACCCGTGCATCATAGGAAATCCACTTGGCCTTTTATCAAAGTCTGCTTCCCCCTCCATGTGTCTGCTTTGCACACCCCAAGGGTTTCCCTTCCTTTTGCATCTCAAGAATTCCCACTATACTTCCACATGTCGTAGTTGCAGGCCATTTTGATTGTTCATTTTTGCTTCCTCATTAGGCTCCACTCGAGTGCCATAAAGCTCTCATTCCCAAAGAAATTTGGTGGGCCCCACAATTGTTGTTTGCGATCCACTCTTGCTATGTGTCTACTCTTCACAAATCTTTTAGCGAGAGGATGAAATAATGACTGTCGGTAGCGAAATGTTGCCACACATCTCTTTTTGTATCCAATTGATGATCATTTCCTCCACTTTTGATAAAGCTCTGCCCACTCAACATGTGTAGCCTTGGCACAAGTATTCAGCAGTGAGAGATAAAGGTTCACACGGGTAGCGAAATGTTGCCACATGCCTATTTAGTGGATCTTGTATTCGGGTGATGAATTAGGTGAACCGAATGTTGTGATTGGCCACTACATGTCATAATCATTTGCATAGGATGGTGACACTTGTCTGTTTAACCTTGCAAGGACCACCACCATCATTTACAGGAGATGCACCTATGCCTAGAATGACCAGATGCTTGGTTTCAAATCTTTTCTGTTATGTCTTGGGGAATATTATTATTTTTGCATCAATGGTAGGGATTGTAAAATCATTTTTGTTGCTGCTCTCTGAAGTGGTGGGAGATTTTCTGCTATATATACTTTTCTCTATTGTGAGAAAAGGGTCCAAAATTTTGAAAGAACACTGGTTTTAGGAAAAGACACTAGACCTTTATTGCTATTTTATTTTATTGAAAAAACCTTTTAAATTGTGCTAATTGTTGGGCCTTTCTGTTCTTTCATGCTATTTGATTAAACTATAAACTATGCTGCTATTGTTTGAACATTTCATTTGAGAACTTCTATATTTATTGAATATAAGTTTTCTTATCTAGATCATGTCTAACGAATCTTCTTGGAAGTAGGAATATATGAAATGTTATTTTATATCAATGAAAGGATTGTCTATGCTTTAATTTTTAGTTTATGCTTTTCTGGAACACTACAAATACTAATTGGGCCCTTAGATCTATGATTTATTGTGCCTATCATTAAGTATTGGTGCATCGCCTTAGGTTAGAATTTATTTTATTATATCTATTTATTTTTCCCTTTCCAAATGATCCGGAGGACAATTTTTCAGTGAAAATTCAAGTGTTCCCAATGCTCCAGATTTCAGTTTCATTAGAAAGAGAATGACGTCCTCGTTCCAACGCAACTTGAACGGGTCGAAAAGGACTCCGTTTGTGCAAGTTACGGCCAGTCAAACTGGCTTCAGGGGTGTCCAGAAGGTGAAAAAAATAATCATCTCAGAAGTTGACAAAAGCAGCGTCATCGCGAAGAGCTCGTCGAGACGATTCTGACGGCGTTCGTTTCGTCGAAATCTGACATCATACGCTCGAGTTACAAGCAGTCAAAGTTTCGAGTTGATTTTTGAGCTGACTGTATGGATGATGACATCAGTGGATCGTCTGTACTGTACAGATTCCACATAGTCGAATTCTAGCGAAACACATGGCAAATGAGTCATCTGTACGAACCAATCATTAGCTGACACGTGTCCGTCTGTACAGGTGACGTGGCTCGCCGTACTCTAGTGTGGCAGCATACGTGGCAGAATCCGGCGAGTTAGATCATGACACGTGGATGGATGAGTCAGCATGTTCATCGAACAGGGGTTTTGACCACTTGCCCGGCAAGTTGGTCACCGTTATTACCGTCGGCCAGAACCAGCGATGGCGGTTTTACGGTCAATCATCGACCGTGGCAGTATGCGTATGCTCCGTCATTAAGCGTGTTTATTTTCTTGAAATCCGAACAAAAATTAGTAGGTTTTTGAACTTAGGGATCCCTAGCGAGTGAGGGGGTGTAACCGTTACATAGCAGTCTTGTATATGTGGTCTTGATTTGGTTTTCTTGTTTTTAAGTTTTGGAATTGTTAGGGTAAAAGCGCGTGGTCGGTTGGAACCCGACCAAAATCTGCTAAAAATGTTGCTCCGTAGCGCGGAGACTTTCTCAATATAGTGGCGGCCGGTTTGTTTTGTTAGTGTTTATTGGTAGAACCTTAACAAAAAAGGCATAGTAAAGCAAAATAGATAAGATACAACGTAACCACCAAAACAAGAAGATTACTTGAGGAAGAGGATAAAACAGACCTGATACGAGCTGATCAGGGAAGATATACAATTAATTGAGTGGTTAGGCCTAATTAGGCAAGTTTTTTGTATAAAAAGAGGGGTTGAGATGGGATTTCCAAGTCCAAGTTGAGATAGCGGGAGAATGCTCGAGAGTCTTTGAAGACATTTCTGCATATCAGAGTACTGTCATGCTGCTGAATGCTTGAAGGAGATAGTCTTGAAGCCATTGTAATTGAATTTGGAGCTAATCGGATCGGTCCTCCATTGGAGAGGGACCCGGAGACGTAGTCCTTAGGGACGAACTCCGTTATCAACTTTGGTTTCGTCTCTCTATTTCTTCTCTCTTTTCTTTCTCAGTTTATCTTGGCATTTAATTATTTTATGTTCATTTATTTCATTTGAGCATTTAAATTTGTAATCACTTAAATTAAATGTTGTAATAATCGATCTTTTACGTTAAGCATTCTGTAAGCAATAAGTCCTAGATCCTTAAATAGATCAAGTTGGTATCAGAGCTATGTATGTGGCTTGTATTGCAATTTGAATGCTAACGAGATCCAGGTTGCAACGAGGCGAAGGAGAACTTGAAGAATACAATCTAGAGATCGGAAGACGAAGAGTTAATCAACTGACACAGATGGAAGAAAAAGAAGGTGGACAAAGTTCAGAGCTCAGTGTCAAGGATTTCCAGAAACTATTTCTTGACATGAAGGCAATGGTGGACGAACTTTATGCTGAAAAGAAGAAGAGTGAAAAGGGAGATTCTTCAAAGCACAAGAAGCAGAAAGACACAGAGGGGAAAGCTCCAGAAATTCCTTCTCCTCCTTCTACTCCCCCTTCTTCTCCTCCTTCTTCTCCTCCTTCTCCTTCTCCTTCTTCTAATGTAAATCCATTTAAGAGCAAGTCTAAACCTGTAATTAAGCTCGATGTAAAATTTGAGTTACCTAAATACTGTGGGGAGTTAAATGCTGAGAAGTTAGACGATTGGGTCCAACAAGTAGAAGTATACTGTAGGATTCAAGGCCTAGTAGAAGATGCTTCTAGGATTCAATTAGCAACTCTCCGGTTGGGAGGTACAGCTCTCACCTGGTGGGAGAGTAAAACTCGTGAAGAAATTGCTCGCCATGGTCAAGTTAATATGTCTTGGATGGAGTTTGTTGCTGCCCTTAGGAAACAATTCTACCCTTTAGGTTACATGCAACAGTTAACCATGAATTGGCAAACCTTTAGACAAGGTAAGGGGCAGTCTGTCCAGGAGTATACTCATGAGTTTAGGAAATGGGCCATTGCTCTAAATGTTCCCTTGTATACCCAAGACACATTACTTAAGTATATTGGTGGTTTACCTTCTTACCTTAGGCACACTATTTTGATGTTGAGTCCCAACAATCTAGACGAGGTGTCTGTTCAAGCTACTCATTTAGAGTCAAGGGGTAAGAATACTTTTAGTGATAACTTTTCTAAGAAGCCATCTAAGTTCGAGGGTAAGTCTAAAGGGAAATAAAAAGACAAAGATAAAGGCAAAGGGAAGAAAACAGCTACAGCTAAGAAAGAGGGTGAGAAATCTATATGCTCCCATTGCAAGAAAGAGGGGCATGATGATTCGAGATGCTGGAAGCTTCATCCTGAGTTGAGGCCGAAAAGATATGGAGGTAATAAAGGCAAGAAGACTACTGCAGTGATTCAACAAGATCTTGGTTCAGACTCCGGAGATGAGTCAAATATTGTTGCTACCGGAATCCAAGGTAAAGGGAAAGGTATATCTCTCTCATCTGATGCAAGTTTTTCTAATGCCAGTGCAAGTACAAGTAAAGAATCTTCTCCTAAGGTTGTTAAGCAAAGAAATGAATTGTTTCACATTCGTGTTGTAACAAAACACACTAAGATTGATACTCTGTTTGATACGGGTTCACAAGTCAACTTAATATCTGAAGAAGTTGTAAAGAAACTTAATTTGACTACAACACCTCATCCGAAACCATATCCACTTGGATGGGTTTGCGATGATGCTCAACTACAAGTAACTAAACAATGTAAATTGAGATTTTCTATCACTGCAAACTTTGTAGATGAGGTAGAAGTCGATGTGGTCCCTTTGGATATTTGTGGGCTTGTGTTGGGAAGTCCTTATCTTTATGACAGAAAAGCAATCTTTTATAGGGGGGAGAATAAGTATCATCTTTTTAAAGATGGGGTAGAATACATTGTACGGGCACATAAGGTGAAGACTAATCTTACACTAGTTAATGCTGGTCAAATGAAGAGGTTGGTCAACTCAAGTAAAAGCTTTGTACTAATGCTTGTAAAAGCCAAAGAAGATGATAAATCTGAGGCATTCAAGGGGTGTGACCCAAAACATAAAAATGAAATGGTCAAGGTTATTTCCGCTTATGATGACATGTTTCAGGAACCGAAGGGGTTGCCACCCAAGAGAGAGATACAACATGAAATCCAGTTACAGCAGGATGTGCCACTTCCTAATATCGGCATGTACCATTTATCAGTTATGCAGAATGAGGAAATTAAAAAGCAAGTTCAAGAGTTGGTGGAAAAGGGAGTTATTCGTCCTAGTACTTCTCCTTGTGGTTCTCTAATTGTCTTGGTTCCAAAGAAAGATGGAACTTGGAGGATGTGCATCGACTATTGTGCCTTGAACAAGGTAACCGTAAAGAACAGGTATCCTCTTCCCAGAATAGATGATTTACTTGATCAATTAAAACATGCAGTTTATTTCACTAAGTTAGATTTGAGAAGTGGTTATCATCAGATAAGAATTGCAGAAGATGATATATGGAAGACTGCATTTAAGACAAAACAGGGACTGTTTGAGTGGTTGGTTATTCCTTTTGGGCTTTGTAATGCACCAGCTACCTTTATGAGAGTCATGAATGATGTCTTTCATTCTTTTATTGATGATTTTGTCATAGTCTATCTAGATGATATCCTTGTATTCAGT
>VDFB02058950.1:0-29346 GCA_007258455.2 Sequoia sempervirens
GCGCCATCCTGGTCCTTTATACCTTGATGCATCGTGCTTAGGCGTGTTATCAAACATAAAGTAAGTGACCCTTTGAAAATCCCAATCCTTGATAAGCAAATCATCCATCTATCATCATCTTTTATTATCATCATCATCATCTATCATCGTCATCTTTCATAAAGTTTCGACCAATTATGGACTTGTTGGATCCTCTTGTCATCATCTCATTTCCGTCATGCATCCATCATGCATCCATCCTGCATCTGCAAACCATCAATATATTGCATACCACATATCATTCATATCATACATCATAGGAAACATTGATCATTTCACATGCATTGCATATCATCATCATAATATAGATCTCACGTTGAGTCTAAGCATATCATAAATCATCCATTTACGCGAAATCACCGTATATCACATCATTCATCATCAATCTCATCCATCTCATATCATATCATCATTTAAGTTGTTTGGGATAATATAGATTTGTTATTCTAAGCATCTTAAAATCATCTCATTGCATGTCATCATCCGCAACATGTTTGAACCTCTTTATCGCGAGATCGACCCTCAAATCAAATCTTTTCGCCCGATCTCTCGAGGGGGCAATGTACCAGTGTACTTTCCGCTGGGGCATACGAAAAATCATGAAATTTTTAAATTTCGATTGCGGCAAGTTATTCTTTGAACCAACGCAACAAGTACATTGCTTCAAAGAGGGGCAAAATGTAGACATGCAAATTCACATTATGCATTCGATCAGATTCGGTCAAATTAGCTCTTACATTAGGCAAATTCATCACTTTCATCCATTCATTAAATAAGTTCATTTATCAAATAAATCCTTATCATTCAACCTTCATCCTGCATTATCCATTTAATTAAATAAATCAGGACTTCCTTTAAATTAAATCCTAAATCATATTCCAGCATTTTCTGGATTTAAATAAATCAGAATATCAAAGTCCAAAAGTCAAATCAGTTAATCAGCATTAAATCAGCATAATCAACATTAAATTAATCTAATCCTAATCTAATACTAATCACATCCCACTTGCATTATCTAGATCTAGCCACTTGCACAATAAATCAATTTTATTGATTTATTAAAATCTCATTTTCTTTCAACATGACAAGTCAAACATGGCATTTATTGCTGTTTTTCCTTGTCCCCCTCTCAGCATTTATGGCAAAATTTGAATTCAAATTTTCCCCCTCTTGGGCACTCTTCCCAAATCTTGCACACACATCAACTAATCACATGGTGACAAGTGTCCTTCTATCATTGGCTTGATTTTTATCCCACATTGGTCCCTCTTCAACATTTGGCATTTTGAAAATCTTTAAATACAGGTTTCATCCTCAAGCAAATCCTCCACAATTCTCCACAATCTTTATGCAAAGTCACTCTCTTCACATGGAGATCTGATTTTGTTCATCCACTTCACAATCTTCACAATTTCATGCAAGGTTACTCTCTTCACTTGATATTTAATCTTGTTCATCATCACTCCACCATCTTCATAGCATTTTCAATTTGAGCTTTTATCAAGGATTGGGAAAGGGTCACTAGCACAAGTGACACCAATCCAACTATGGAATAGGTAGCTTGCTTTTGTTTTCATAATGTTTTAGTCTTTTTATCATCATTTGTGGCATTTTGAAAGCATTTGTAATGGATTTCATAGAGGTATTTTGATAGAGTTTGCAAAGCATCTAACCCATTGTTTGAAGTTTAGTTTGCAGATTTTAAAAGGATACCTACAGCTCTAAATCCGGATATTTCTAGATCTACTTTTTGTTTATCATGAATAGATTGAAGCAGCAAGCTATAGGGAGACTGATTTTGTTTCGTCTCAACTTTTCTTAAATTCTACTTTGGTAGGGTTTCATAATATTTTCCTGCAAACTCTGCCCATTTTTCTCATTGGCATCCTTACATCACAACACAATTTGTGCAAAATCTTAAGGTAAGTCACTTACCATGATTTCAATGAATTTTTTTATGGGAATCTGTAACAACCAGATCATTTTTGTTGTGTTTTATTTCATTATAATACAGTTCTATTGTTATCTGGTAAATGAAGGCATTCGTTTTATGGTTTTGTCAGTGGATGTTTTCTTATATAATATATTGTAATATGAGTGTTAGAGCGCTTTTTTTTTCCGATGGAGATTTTTGAAATGTGAAATGAATATTGCATTCAATTGGCAGTTCAAATTTTTTGTTTATTTTGGTTTCCTTGCTCTTGAGGTTATTTATGTGACAAATTACCTGGCAACATTATTTAGTATTAAATGTATAGCAGTATTGAAATTGTAAATGCAATGGTTGCCAAAGCTATTTTTTCTTCACAATTTTGTGCCATTATACTATTTCTTGTACTTTAAAGACCAAATGTAAAAAGGTAAGGGATTAGCGTGACACAAATGACTAAAATTTTAAATGATTGTGTTGAATAAGTGACAAACAGCTTGGTTTTCCAAATGGATGCATCCTCTCACATGGCTGGTTACTTTAGATGCCAATATAATTTTGATGTTATTATATTCTTTTTCTGAAACCACGTGTCTATTACTTCAACAAAAATAGTTTGAGAGATCAACTTCCCATAGTTGAAGAGAGCTAGCATCTCTACATCTGCATCAATTTGCAACAATTCAACATCGTCTAGGTGCAGTGTTGAGTGTGAGTGCTAAGTGGACCGTTCATTCTCATGAGTGCATACCTCCTACTTATCAATCAAACTATAGGCATACAAGATGTAAGAACATGAGTGGCAGTTTTGAAATAGTTCTTTTGTGCTTCTAGAAGTTGGGATTAATGGAATCAAAGCCCACATCACTTTTTAAAACAACCCCCAATTAGGAGGCCAGTCCACATAGTTGATGCAAAAGTACTTTGATAGCAAATATAAACAACTTTCATACAAAAAGATTTTATAAATTATATTTGAGTTGTACATTTGTTCAAAGCAAGCTCCAAAAATTCAACTCCTCCTTATGCTCACATAAATAAAATTAAGTAGGTATATGAAACTAACCCAATAGGAAATCATATAAATGTCTCCTTCAGTTGAAGATATATTTATTAAAGCCATCTAATAATACCAACCCACAGAATTTGGAACCGAATAAAAATATAAAAACAATGTGCCCCGCATAAAGCCTTAAATTACAATTCCACTTGCTTCCTACTAAGTTGGAATTAGAAAGGGGAGTTTAAGTGAAACTGAGGGTAGCCACCGGTTTTGTTGCACTCAACTGCACTCGCCAGCTCTTTTTAATGTCCCTCACATCCTCATTTTTGCTAAACAAGATTGGATATTATCTCTTAGCAAACTTGCCATTGAAGCGTTTCATATGAGAAAGTAATAAGGGAAAAATGATAAAGAAGAGGGTTTCAACTTTAAACCCTCTTCCCTCAAAGCCCATACAAAATCCTTCGTACTCATTTTAACACCACTTTTGAAACTAACCCCTTGACCCCTCTCTTGTCTTTTTAAAAAGCATATTCAGTGTCATTATTATGTAAGCAATATAAACTAAAATTAATTGCTTGCTTCTGTTGAATCATTGCTTATCTTAGTTTATTTGTAACAGATATGTTGGGCTATGTTCTAGTAGTGATGTGGGGCATTTCTAACAATAATAATTCAAGGTCATAAGCCAATGGGTGCGCATTTCCCTATTGAAATGGCCTTTGATTGTCAATATGTATTTTATCTCAAGATGATTGGAAATGTTGATAAAGAAGAGCAACCCACTAAATCAAAATTGATGTATGTATTTTTCACAATTGTTGCTTTGTGGTGATTTAATTTCTTGGGGAAAAAATAGAGTGCATAGAACGAAGTCCAGAACCTCTAAAGCTTTAATCACTTGGTGTCAATGTAATTTTCCTTCTCATTGGACAAGTTTAGTTGAAGTGCCTGAATTCTTTGATCTCTTGTAACACGATCTGAAATAGAGTGTCTAAATAGTTTTGACTAGGGTGCCAATGACTATGCAGAAATTTGTAGCTAATCTACATAACATCAAAATAGGTTTGCAAGCACTTAAGGAAATTATCAGGTAGGAGTTAGAAACTTCAAATATCTTTCATAGTAAACTTGTGTAGACTAATATTTATATGAAATTTCACTAATGGAAATCTTTAACATCTCTAAAATGGTAAAACTCTGGCAACCAAAACAAATAAAAAGTTAATAACATGGATCCAAAAAAAATGTAGTGACTAACAAACATGACTACTGAAAAAGAACTATACAATGGTATCAATCAAATTCTGTAAATTCATAAATAGATTTTTCTTTTTTAACAATATAAACAAAGAATCTCAAACCCTTGTTCCTAAGACTGAAAATGTTAAGTAAAAGCTTTTATTAATTGTTGCAACAGTGCACAGAACATATTAGATCATTTTACCTAAACTAGCAATGGTGATGCCCATCTGACGAGTAATAAGAAAAACACAAAAACAGGTTTGCCACAAACCATACCACAATTTTCAAATGCCTTACACAAATATTAAAGATCCATAATTCGCTTGCATAGGATCAATAAATCAGATTGACCTAGTTGTTTAGACTCTAGAGCAACAAAAGTTATCACTCTCAACCAAGGTGATGCTAAAGAATACTGAGTCAATATCCTTGCATTCATTAGTTTAGTAGCCATAGAGTATTCCAGAACATATCAGGGAAGTCAAAAGAAAAGTATTTTTCAGTTAGTAAAGAAAATGTTGGTCAATGTAGATGTAGTTTCATAAGCATCCCGGTAGTTTTACAACCACCCCAATGGATACATATTGCCCCAACAGTTATGCAACTACCACTCTATTGAAGTAGTGGTTTTGTCTAGTATTCAAAAGAATCAAAACATTTAGTACAAAAGTGCACCTAATCTTTCAATGGAAAATTAAATTGTAGAATTTTCTAGAAAATTTGACAATTTTCTAGAAATGATTCTAAACAAATGCATATTCCCTATAAAAATTCATAATATTGAAAAGTTTTGTTGGAATAGGTAATTGGATGTGATAAAGAAATCTCATACAGAAGAAGTCTTTAACTAGCATAAGTTAAATATGAGCATGCAAACATATTAGAAACAAATCAATCTTCATTGTAAATCACTCAATACTCATAGTGACGGGAGAAAAGGTCATTGCATAGAGAACAATAACAAAGAAAATAAAATAAGCCATTGTGTATGGATATACACGTGAGAAACAAATCATTCAATAAACAAAGCAAGGTAAGAGTATCACTGATTTCAAGTGAGATGCTCAGAATCCATGCAATCTGATTTTTTGTTCTTAAAGAATGGATCCCAAATCAAATGCAAATACCACCTCGAAGTCCTGAAAGTGAAATCAACTTTATAGAGAAGAAGCAGCTGCGGCACCCAACCCCATCTCATCAATCCTCTCTTTTTTCTACGCTCTTGGAAGCCCATGGGAAGATATGCGCAACCCACATCTAGTGCCATGTCGAATATCATATTTTGGGACACTTTGAAGGAACAAATGAAGGGCTACTCACTGGCTTCCAAACCACTCGCCAAGCCCCTGCTTTGTTCTTGGGAGAGGTAAGTCTAGCTTCCAAATGAAATATACCAAAATATGCGCTAGAGAAATTAAAAATGAGCTCCCATGTGCCATAAAGAGAAGAACCCCTGAACGCAGAATGAAAAATGACTTCCCTACGAGCAGATATTTTAGGAATCAAATGAGGGTGGCGAGAGTAAATGCTAAACCAGATATTTTCGTTCCCACCCTCTAAACAGAAACATTAATTATGATGACAAATTCTTTTTCAACTGAACGGGATTATCCCACGCAAGTGGAGAAATGAGGTCAATACTAGGGATGAAGAGTTTGGAGGAGCAAAAAGTAACAACAGTAGTGAAAGCAGTAAAAGAGGTGCAAGAAAATGGCCAAAAAAGGATCACCTAGACTCTTCCATCAAACATACCTTGTAGGTGTAACTTACAATTCCATTTTGTCATTCATGCATACCTCAAGTTTCCGCACAAATTGTTGTCTTTCTCTCAATGATGCAGAGGATAAAAATGATCACCTGGACTCTTCTTTCAAACATGAAGCAAATCAAATTAACTGTGACGTGTTGTGAGGGATGCCGATATTTTTCTTCTAATAGAAATTGGGGCTTTTGTCATGCTCTCAAGGATGCCGACTTCTGCAATAAGTGTTGCCCCAATATTTTCCTTTTTCTGCAATAATTGCTCTGCAGATATTTTTCCCTCTTTTGAAATAAACTTTGTGCCATCCAGGAAAAAGCATTGAACTGCTTAGATGCATTTGATCGTAGGTGATTTCTTGTGCACGAATATACACCGTCCGTCGTAAAAAGATGTCCCAAATACTAAGCATGGGACGCCTTCGACCTAAAAATATTAAACATTTTTATCATTAAATATTTCTTTAGTTATAAAAAAATTATAGATATTTTTATTTATGTATACATAGAACTATGCAAAAATTTTAAATTACTTTTTTAATAAGGATCCAAATTTTGTCTTCTTAAAAGTATTAAATAAGTTACCATGTAGATGGTATACTACCTTTATTTTTACTTTTTATATATGTTCTATATCACTTCATGGATGATTTATTAAGGGACTTTTTTTTATTTTTTATTTTTTATTTTGTGAGTAAGGAATTTTCCTTGCTCCCTAAAGTAGGTAGCCATTTTCAAGTCAATGGTAAAGCTTGATTTGTGGTCTCTAATTGGGATGCCTTCATTAGATCCTATGATCTATGTGATAAATTCATCATTTCAGCAATAGGAAATTCCTTAGCCATCTCTATGAGAATGAGTTCAATTATATTTGAAGGAACAATCTCAAATGATGCATATACAAACCCTTGGCAACTAGGATTATTTTACGAAAGTATAGGTTCTCGAGTAGCTTGCTCAGGTAACTTGAGGCATTTTTCTTTCTATCACATGTTCTCATAAATGAGCAGGGCCTTTGCATATATATTGTAGGAGGGTTGGAAAAAAATGAATTAACCATATTTACACTCTTTTTTATTATGAAATTTGTGAAAGACATGCCCTTTTGGATTTTAGTGGGAATATTTTAGTATGTACTTTTTTTCTTTGATTTCTAAAATTATTCAAATTATTTTGCTTCATTTGAAGCATTTGATAGAACATATCTATCATTGTATCAATTATTATACTTTAATTATTTATTGTTATAAATTATTTGTATTATTATATTATATTTTTCTTTAATATATATTTTAGAATTAACTTTATTCTCTAATACTTTTTACACTTCTAAAATTGACAAATATAATACATGTACATTGCTAAGTTCAAACGATTACATTAACTTAGAAGTGAAGAATAATATAAATAAATTTCTATAATATTTTTTATAACAAAAAAATATTTAATGATTAAAATGTTTAATAAATGAGTTTAATGCCAAAATTTCAAATTTTACAATAATTTTAATAAATAAATATTTAATGATATTCATATGAGACGTAAAAGTAGAACTCAGAATTCAAGCTCAAATAAATATAAATTCAAATTCACATTGAAAAACATATAAAAAACTCTTTTCAAAAACTTTCTATCTCGCCAATGGAGTTACACGCTCACAACAATTTACATATTATTTTCCATTGAGAAAGTAAACATATCCTGACCCGTTGGTAAATTCTTGTATTGAAAGAAAACTACTACTTTACAATGTCTTTGTAATTTACCCCTCAAATTTCAGAAAACTGCACTATACCAACGCAGAACTTTTGTCTTTGACTTTAAGGTTGCAATTCAAATGAATTAAACTAAACATAAAAATTGTCAGAGGAAACGGAAATTTGAAAGAAAGCCATTAAAGTTACATCGTCCATAATTTCTGTATTCCGACTTATTTCAGCGTACAGGCAAGCAGAAAAAAAAAAAGATCAGGTGTTTGTTACGTTGAGCAGATCAAAGGCCTGGGAAATGCCATGCAAAATAAATTCATTGGTCTTAAACGCATCTGGCCGTACCACAAGAACGCCATTGATAACCAGACGCCTGGAATCGCCAGTGAACGCGATTTCAAGGTTGTGGCCACGGAAAAGAGTCGGGATCTTGTGTTTGGGCGGAAGCCTGCGTAAGTCGGCCATGGTTAACCTTTGCGGCACCACGTGGAACATCAGTTTGTCACCCACCACCGCCGATGCCGAAGATAAGCCGGCATAGCCGTCCACCGGTGCGAAAACAGTCATTCTCCGTGTGCAATTGGAATTCCCTTTTGCTTCTGCCAGCCCGGCTTTTAATTGTTCGATCTGCAAATATAATAATGAACTCTTTCTTCTTATCACAATATCAAAATAAAGTTCGCCTCATTTTGCAAAACAAATTTTATACAAATTTTATTTTATTTCCTTCGAATGGTGAGAGACAAGCTATGCTTTATTTGTCATTCACTGAAGCAATATCAGTTTAAGAAACCTCATCGCTAGAAGATAGAAAACAGTTAGTTGCACAATATTTCACTATCTTTTTCAACTTGTCATACAGTGAAAATAAATTGAAGAAAATTTTCTAAACAGCTAGAAGAAAAACTTATAATATTTCAATTTTCACAAGAAACTAAAAGAAATTTCCTTAAACATCACAGTTCCAAAAAAGTTTGCAAAGATCGGTTGGAAAATATTGCTTACGTGAAACTCCATTGCAGCAGAGAAGGACCAGCATCCGTTCACATTCAAGGCCAGCTGCAAACTGCGCCACAGCCACGAGGAGGCTGCATTGCGGCGGCGCTGCAAATACATTTCCTTTGGAATTGGTAAGCGATCGTACACATCGCATGATGGCAAAGGAAGGGACTTATACTGAACCTCAGTTATGGACTCGTCCACGTAAAAGAAAGTTCTCTGGACACCATGTATTGCCAGACCGCCTGCCACAAAGATGTCAGGGTGGGAGATCACCACGCCGTTTAACGCCACGGTGGTCTCGGTGCGCTCAGTGGTTACCACCAAACCCTTGCGGTAAAGACGAGTGGGTAAGCAATAGTCCGAGTTCAGAATCCGGAGGTCTTGCCAGAGGAGCATTTCGGTGGCTGTGTGATAACGGAGCAGGGTAAAAGCGAGCCAAGAAGGTAACGTGTTGTTCACCATGGCCAGGTCGTTTATGGCAAAAAATGTTTTCGGGCCTAACGGGAGGAACTGGTCTGCAAACATCTCAAATGCGGCGCCCATGATGTGATAGCCTGCGTTTCTCAGGGCTACACTAGCGTTCATCGCCAGCGAGTCAGCGGACGGCGAGTCCCACATTCTTGAGGGTTCGATGAGGACCGGGAGGGGATTCGATTCCGCGACCGGCTCCATGCTTCCTTTTCGCGTGGAGGAGACCACAGGAATCGCCATAGCCATTGACACGAATATAAAAAACAGGCTGGCAGCCAGTCCGCACGGCATTCTAACCATCTTTCCTTTCGATCTATTTTCTGCAACAAAAAATGAAATAAGCACTCTAGGGAACAAATGCGAGCAAAGATTAAAGAACAAGACTGAGAATAAGGAAACTGCGTTGGAAGGGCTGGGTATATAAAAAGAGTTGAGGTCAGAAAGCGGTTTTATTCTTTCTTGATTCTTTTATTATCTCAATATTTTATTTATTTTTCTTTAAACTCTTATACATACTTTTTCAGTGAAGAGACCGTTTTGTTATTATCTAAATATGAGCTAGCGTGAGGTACCGGAAATCCATGTCTATTGAAAAAAGATTACTAGAACAGAATCAACCATGGTACTTACCACCAAAATGTCCAACACTTAGGCTTGATGCCCAAAGTCAACCAAGGAAGGATTCCACGCCTGATTGTCCCTCCCCATACCATTCCTTCCATGGTTTTTTGGAGTGAAATTTTTAATATACTTTTGCACATTTACAATAGCGCATTAGTAGATTGCTACAAATAAGGGCATCTGTTGTAAAACAGAAAAATATAGTCAGTGTAGAGAACATACATACAGATGCCATAACCAAAAGTTTAGTATTAGTGGTCAAAAATCAAAACATTTTATGGAAAGCTCTTTTAAGGAGGCCCAGTAAAGATTCACCCGATGCATTTGACAAGAACTTATCTGAAACTAACAGATCCTATTTCCCATAGACATAAAGAGTGAGTAGAATGATCATGTTGCATTGTTTTTGGGGTCATTATAAATGACTTTAGAAAGTGTTGCATATAAAATAGTGAAGAACCATAACCAAATAAATTGTGTTCAAGAAAATTATAATCAAGAATTACCTGCTGCACATTTATTCCCCTTGAAATGCTCCCCAAGAGAAACTGGAATAGATATACCAATCTCCATATGACAGATATTTATGTTAGTTACACCAACTAGAATAAAGTGGAATAATGATGTCATCTTGCTTTAAAAGATATTTAAAATATATATTTTTTAAATATAAAGAAACGAAAGTCTTAAAGTATATATGAATATTACATAAATAAAATTAATAAATATATAGTGTTAGAATATTATATATAATCTATACTATGATATATAATAAATATAATATAATATAGTATATAAATATTAATATTTAAAACTAAAAACAACAGAATGAAAGGCTAAACACTACGGATATCTTTAAATGCTTAAAATTAATGTTTAAAACTATGGGTTATCTAAGTAGTTTAAATTTGTAAAATTAATGTTTAAAATCAGATAAATTGAGCAGCTAGGGGGAAATGAAATTATTTAAGTGATTTAATGAAATTATTTTAGTGATTTTATGTCTTTCACTCGAGATGAATTACTTAGGTGATCTATGTCTTTCACTCGAGATGAATTATTTAAGTGATTTATGTCTTTCACATTCATTTTGTACCACTTCAAAATTCTAAAAGATGCCATACTAGTTTTCACCAAATAGTTTCAAATTCAAGTTACACTCATTTTAATACTTTAATATTTTTACCATTATCCATTTAGTAACTAATTTACTACCATAGATTGTTGAGATTTTTTGATTGAACCTATGCACTATTTTTTAACATCAACTTTTTTAGTCATACTCCATGATCCATCATTAGGATGATAATAAAATAGAGAGAAGAATGACAATTGTATTAGCAGACTTGCACAGAAATAAGAGAGGGTGTTGGGAGGATTAGAGGGCATTGCCCTAAAAAAATTTCAAGGAAAGGAGAGAAGAGCGGAAATATAGGAAAGAATAGAAGTAATAATAAAAACTTGATAATAAAAATAATAATTATTATATCAACAAGTTGTAATTAAAAACAATTACAAAAATTAATACTATATTAAATAATATAATAACATGTTAGATATAGTAATATGTTGAATAACATTATATCTTAAAAAGGTGAAATTAAAGTTTTAGATTCTAGACTAATTGCACAATGCAATAAGTTGAAAACGAAGTGTTTTGATGTAATTTTTGAATTTTAATTATGCACTAAAATGAAGCAATTTAAGATAAATGTAATGAAATCAATGAAACAACAAACCAAGAAACTAAAACTGAAAGGTAACAACACCAAAAAAAAGGAAGCTAGAAATAGATATATTAATGTCTTGAAAATGAAAAGTAGTAGCTAATAGGGACCCATTTGCTAGTAAGGGCCCGAATGGGTCCTTGTTATTTGTTTATGAGATTTTTCTATGGATTTCAGAGTGTATTTTGATGCTATTTTAGTTGCCAAAGGTTCAAATGATTAGGGACTTATTCACTAGTAAAGAGTTATGGTTCTTGGTTAGGTATTTTTAAAATATTTTTTAATGATTTACAGTTATATCTTTCAGTTCCAAGTTGTAAATGGTGAAAGGCAACTTCATATTTTCTAGAAATTAATTATTCACTAGTAAAGAGGAATGGGTCTTGGTTAGGTATTTTAAAACTATTTTTTGATGATTTGCAAGTTCTCAGTTATATCTTTCAGTTGCAAGTTGTAAATAGTGAAAGGCGGCCTCATATTTTCTAGAAATTAAATATACAAATGCAATAGAAAGATGAAATGTAAGACGTAGATTGAAATGCAATTTTATTTTATTTTCAAATGTGATTGAATGAAATCCAAATGAGATACAAAATGACTATTTTGTTATTGTAATTTTCAAATTTAAGAAGTGTAAAACAATGCAAATCTAAACCCTATATGATATGCAAGATTTAAATGAAAAAGAAGGAACCCTAATTAAATGCAAATCTAAATGCAATGAATGCAATATTTTAAGTTGAAATGGAATGAAAGGCTCCAAAAATTTAGAAAAGTGCAATGTTGAATAAGTCAAGTTCACCAAAAATGATATGTTGAAAAATAGGATCTATCCCAAAAATGTGATGGATCACTTATTTTCCAAGCCCAAATCACTTCAAATTATGCAAAAGAAGATGTTAATAACAACCAAAAATCAACCCTAACTATTATAGCAACTACGAGGAATGTTTTTAGAGTATAAAAATTTGAGTACATGTAACTGATTTGAAGATCCTATACTTTGTAGTCTACACTATTGAAATCTCTGTTATCAAATTCTAGAAGGAAGCATTCAATTCGGTAGGGCTCTTTTCGTGTTTTTGCACCTTGAATGACAAATTTGCAACCTTGAAAAATTTCACAACTTTGATAATCTTTCTCTTCAACCTATAAATCTACAATCACACATTCAAAGACAAAAAACTTGTTGATTTGTTAGGGTAGACATACGAAATTAACATCATGCATTCCTCATATTTAATTAAATCATATTCACCCAATCAATTAAATAAATCAAGTTTAATTGATTAATCTACTAAGGTCATCCATTTAAATTAAATAAATCCATCTTTATTTGACTTAACACTAACATCATTCTCTTTGATTAAATAAATCAAATCTTTATTTAATTAAATCTAAAATTATTTTCCATCTCCTTTTGATTTATTTTAATCCATAAATCTAAATCAAATAGGTCAAATCACCTAATCCCTCATTAAATTAATTAAACTTTGATTAATTTAATCCCCATCTCCAAAATTCTCTAGATTTTGCCACTTGCACATGAAAGTGCATTTAATTGATTTATCAAAATCTTTATTTGCTGTCAACTTGAAATCTTTGGGGAATATTCCTCCAAGTTTGAAAATCCCTCCAAAAGGGATTTGTCCTTTTAAGAGCTCTTACATGTCTCTTGCACAAGTCAAACTTAGCATTTAACTCATCTTATCACCAAATTCAAACTTCAAATCTCCCCCTCTTTTCTACATTGACCAAAATGTGCTCATTCCTCAACCTCTCACATGTTGACAAGTGGCATCTTGCCATTGGTGGATCTTTAGTCCCACATCCTGCATGTTTGGCATTCTTTAATCCTTCTTGGCTATAAATAGAGAGTTTCCCTATTGTAAATTAAACCTGCACAAGTCATCCAGCCCTTTCCCAACCCCTTTTTGATAAGCTCAATGATGAATCTGATATGAAAATGCTATGAAGATTGTGGAAATGATGATCATGATGAAATTCCAAAATAGCACCAATACCCCCATAAGATCAAGTGCTTATTTTGTTTTAGAATAGGAATAGTTATCTTTTTTGTATTTGCTCATTTATTTTATCTTTTTTCCTTTTTCTTTAACAATGCAAATGTATTTTATGGGGAATTATTATTCTAACCTTGCATTTTTTATCTAATAATGTGATTATTTTCTTTGTTCATGCAAGTTTGAACATGAAATGCTGCAATTAGAACCTTTGCATGATGATATGATCTTTGAATTGCTGCAATAAACTCTTGACTTCTTCCTTGAAATTATTTGAAGGTGATCTTTAAGTGCTCTATAATGCTCTTGTAAAGTATTAGGATGCTCTTAAAAATCTTAGGTGAAACTATTTGAATGGTCCTAAGTACATAACATAATGCCCAATTCTTCCCTGAAAGAGTTAGAAATTTAGAATTACTAGCCAAGAAGGCACTCTGTGGTGGCACACACACAACTCATGGCTTAGACAGAGTGACAAATTTAGAATTACTGGCCAAGAAGGCACTCTGTGGTGGCACACACACAACTCATGGCTTAGACAGAGCGACTGTGATGGAGAACTAATTATCTCCCCCAAAATCAACACTACTTATCCTTTCAAGAAGCTTGCTCAGGAGATTCCAATCGTGCTGGGTATGAAATTTTTGAATATATTCTTCTCTTTCCATTTTGAGTTTTTTTGAATAAAACTAGGGAGGAAATAGGGGGGGAGAGAGGTCTAGCGAGGTAGCATGGGCAACGCAGGGGCTTTTATTAGTTTTGGTTTTCTTGACATTTGGTGTCTTTTTCGCCTAAATGTGTGAAGGATGGTAGTTGCAATGGTTGGGGAGTTTTGACCTGAAAGAGGAGATCGATGGTTGATGAGAAAATTGCTCTATCGGCATCAAAGAAAGAGGGAAAAATGAAGCTGGGCAACTAAAAAGGTTTAGCTTGAAGGTCTTGTTCGGTGTGACAACAAAATAGAGGAAAGGGAAGACAATACAACATGAGTTTGTGGATGTATCTATCACCCCTAATTGTGGCTCGGCTAGATTGATCAGATGATTAATCTGTAGGGAATACATTGTTTGGTTTTTTGGTATTTGTTGTTGAATGTTGTTGCCTTATATAGCAGTTCGTCTGTGCGTTGAAAATGTGAAATAGTGTGTCACCAATTGGAGTATGGTGTAGAAAGGATTCGTGGTAGGTGGGACTAGGTAGTTTTTTAAGCACTCTAGGGAACCAATGTGAGAGAACAAGACTAAGAATAAGACAACTGCATTGGAAGGGATGGGTATATAAAAAAAATTGAGGTCGGAAAGCGGTTTTATTCTTTCTTGATTCTTTTATTATCTAAATATTTTATTTATTTTTCTTTCAACTCTTATACATACTTTTTCAGTGAAGAGACCATTTTGTTAATATTTTATTTTATAGTTTTTCTAATATATTACTTAGCATTACTTTTTTTCTTTTTTTCTTTAGTGTGTTTATTTAATATAATATTTAAGTAATAGTGCATATAAATGAGATGACACACTTAATCATTCTAGTTTAAATATTTACAATATTGTGTTTAAATTTCAAGGAATGATGATGAGAAATTTTGTTGCAATCCATCTTATTACATTGAGAGTTGTAACTACAATGCACATAGTAAGGAGTGAAGTGTAATGGAGTCATATTGGTTTAAAAAATATTTAAAACAAACAAACTAACTTTTTTAAAATATAAAGAAACTAAAATTTTAAAATATGTATCAATACTACATAAAGACAACAGCTGCAGAGCAGCGAATTTCCTTCCAAAGTGTGCAAGAATAGTTTTGTTTATGTTTTTTGTGTATGCATTGCTTGTTGAGGTATTGTGCTTTTGCCATATTTAAAATCAATTCTTTAGAATTAGTCATTTGCATAGTTCTAGGGGTAGGTTGCTGCATAGTAGTATGGGTATGCTACAAATGACTAGAGACAACCTCCTTGCAAGAGCAACAACCTCCACCATCACAAATAACACATTCTTTTGTATATCATTGGACTCCATAGATAGTTCCTCTATTTCATTAGAGCTATTCCATATTGACAATATCTGAGAAGAAGAAACCTTCATTAACACAATAGATTTCATTAATATTTATAATTAATATTGTCAAATAAAACATGAGTTAAGGGTTCAGATATTTTCTTTCTTCTATTTGATCCCAGAACTAAAATGTTTTTTTTTCTAGTCAAATCATGGTTCAAAGACAAGGAGAATATTTCATAATAGATACCATAATTACCAAATTTGAAAAATTCAATCTGATCTAAAGGCCAAAAAAAAAAAATACAAAATACAAAATATTCAAAAGGATTCAAAGAAATATCTGAAACAATTGAAAAATCTAAACCAAAATAGATTTTCTAACAATGCTCAACTTCCTTATATTGCATTCTTAGTTTAATTCAACTACCTGCTTAACTTCCTTTTATTGCATTCTTGGTTTAATTCATCCGCCTCTCTCCACTTGTTACACTTGTTATTTCTTTTCCCACAAAGATTTGATACACCTCTGCAAGCTGTCTTTACGCCTAAGCTTTTATTTATAAAGTACAACACTCTATTTTTGGGTTAGTATAATGTCCTCTGCATTGGATTGGTCCTTGACATAAATAACAAATAATGAGTTTGTAGGCTAATTCAAAACGGCTATACATTGTGTTGTGGGGTTTGTACAAAGCCGTAACATACATGAAACTGTAAGCATGTAGACATCTTTCATACCTTCAATTACAATGACTACCTAACTAGAGACTCTAATGAAAAATCTGAGTTTCGATCATAGCACACAGCAAATTACTTCAATTACTAATTTATTTCATTTGTTTGAAGTGGTGTTTTGTGTGGGTACGAATGGATGATCCAGGAAACATGACCATGCCTGTTCGGCTATGATACGACAAGGATCAACTACTATAAAATCTACTTTAAAAATTTAGTAGATGCAATAAACGATGGTGTAAATGTGAAGATAATTGATGCTGCGAAGATCCTATTTTTTCCAACATGACAAAGACATCCGCTATTTTTAGCTAGCATTTTGTTTTTTAAAGTTGTTTTTCTTTAAAGATTTGTTTTGCTTTGCTTTCACCGAATAAAGCATGCCTATTGACATGCATTGGTTGGAGATTTTTTTTTTCCAAAATCTGTTGCTTCCGTTGCAAGGCTGTTAAGTCTTTCTATTCCCTGCGTCTTTCTAATTTCGATGTTAGGTAGCAATATGAACAAAACTCTGTTTTGAAAACAGAGCAGATTTTTTCTGGATCTGAATATCATTGTATATTTATGGATCATAATTCTTTATGAGGTTTTGAGTAGCGTAATATATGAACTATTTTATATAACTATTTTTTCTTCTTTCTGCTGTTCAACTCATTTGTATCAGCTGGTTTTAGAGGAGAGGCACTTTGTTTTTCAAATCTACATTTGGTATCAGAGCAGGTATTTTTGTTTTGGGTTGAAGATCTAGCTGTTCAAATTTCGCCAAAGATTATCATGTCGAAATCTAACAGCTTGCCCATTCCAGAATTTGATGGTAATGAGTATGATTATTGGTGTATAAAAATGATGACTTTCTTAATAGGAAAATATTTGTGGGAGATTGTTGAATCAGGTTACCAAGAGCCAGCTGATTGGAATGCCCTCCCAGTCAATGAAAGAACAGCAAGGAAGGAAGCTAAGAAGAAGAATTTTCAAGTATTGTTTCATATTCAAATAGCCCTAGACAAGAGTTTATTTCCAAGAATTGCAGGTGCAAAGACAGCTAAGGATGCCTGGAAGACTCTAAAAGAAGCTTACCAAGGCAGTGATCAAGTCCAAGTTGTTAAGTTACAGACATTGAAGAGAGAATTTGAGAATTTAAAAATGCAAGAAGGAGAAAGTGTGAGTGAGTATTGTGTCAAAGTAAAAGATGTGGTCAATAAGATGGCTACACTAGGAGAAACTATAAACACAAAAGTTCTGATGAAAAAGGTGTTGAGATCTCTCACACCAAGAAGGAATCACATTGCCATAATAATGGAAGAAAGTAAGGATTTGACAACCCTTCAATTTGATCACCTTGTTGGATCCTTGATCTCACATGAAAAAAGATTAAAGATTATTTTGGAGAAAGTGTTGAGAAAGCCTTTTCCTCCAAAGTACAAATCACAAAGAATGATGATGGCAGCAGTAGTAGCAAAAGCAATCAAAGCCAAAGTAAAGGTCAAAATCAAAATAATTCAAGAGGTAGAGGCAGAGGTTTTTCAAGAGGAAGAGGTGGTTCAAGAGGCAGAGGTTGAGGAAGATTTGATAAAAGGAATGTTCAATGTTACCATTGTAATAGGTATGGACATTTTGAAAGAGAATGTAGACTAAAATAAGGTAAAAATGTTAATTATGCTCAAGAAAGTTATGAAAATCCTCTAGATAATTTATTCTTATCTTATTATAAAATTGAAAATACTAGTAAAGATGTTTGGTACCTAGATTCTGGATGCTCTAACCATATGTCAGGAAATGGGAAGTTGTTTTCAACAAAGTATGAAAGTTTCAAGTCAAAGATTCAGCTCGGTGATGATAAATCATTGGTGGTCGCTGCAAAAGGTGCTATGGAGGTCCACACAAAAGAAGGTATGAAGAGTGTTAAAGATATTTATTACACTCCTGAGTTAAAACATAATTTGTTAAGTGTTGGACAATTATGTGAGAAGAACTATAGAGTTGTCTTTGAAAATAAGAAATGTACAATTTTTTGATAAGAGTCAGGGAAACAGAGTAATCACAGTTGTTCCTATGATGAAAAATAGGATGTTTCCATTGAGATTTGGTGAAAATAACAGCAGCCTTGCCAATATGGCATTTGAGGATACAAGTTGGCTATGGCATCTAAGGTATGGCCATTTAAACTTTCACAGTTTGAAGCTTTTGACCTCACAAGCATTACTTGTTGGTCTGCCCAAGGTTGAAGAGCACAAGGAGGTTTGTGAAGGATGTGCTAAAAGGAAAGCATGCAAGGGAAAGGTTTCCAAAAGGCACTGCATGGAGGGCCCATTACCCCCTTCAACTTGTTCATTCAGATATCTGTGGACCGATGCAAACAAAGAGTTTGGGTAAGTCATCATATTTTATCACTTTTATTGATGATTACTCACAAAAATGTTGGGTGTATTTTTTGAAGGCTAAGGATGAAGCCCTTGATACATTCAAGAGGTTTAAAGCACTTGTGGAAAATGAGAAAGGGTGCAAAATCAAATGTTTAAGGACTGATCATGGTGGAGAATTTTGTTCAAGAGCCTTTCAAAATTATTGTGATATGAATGGCATCTGGAGGCAACTCACCACTTTATACACACCTCAACAGAATGGGGTAGCTGAAAGGAAAAACCGCACTGTGGTAGAAATGGCAAGGAGTATGTTGTAAACCAAGGGATTGAGTAACTCTTATTGAAGAGATGCAGTTGCTACAACAGTGTACATTCTCAATCGAAGTCCCACCAATGCACTTGAGAAGATGACTCCTTATGAAGCATGGTATGAGAAAAGGCCTAATGTTAATCATTTCAGAGTTTTTGGTTGTTTAGCTTATGTTCATATCCCTGATCAGAATAGACAAAAGTTAGATGCAAAAAGTGAGTCATGTATTTTTGTTTGATATAGTTAGGAAAGCAAAGCTTACAGGTTATATAATCCTCTCACTAATAAGCTTATTATTTCAAGAGATGTGATTTTTGATGAAGGGGGAGTTTATGGTCATCAAAAAGGCCATATGGAGAAGTCAAAATCTATTTTGAATGATGATGTTGATCATGAGCAGCCCACTAATGTTGTTGTTCCAATTGATTTCAATCCACCAAGCAGCCCCTCATCTAATTCTTCAAGTCCATCTTCAACTCCAAGTTCTAGAAGGAAGATAAAAAGTTTGAGTGATATTTATCAAAGGAGTGCAAATCAAGCACATGAAGAAAATCCAATAGGTGACACAGTTAATTTTGCTTTATTTACCAAGGCTGATTTTGAACCATCATGTTTTGAAGAAGCATGTACTAATGAGGTTTGGATGCAAGCTATGCAAGAAGAGATGGATTCCATTCATAGGAATGATACTTGGGAGCTTACAGAGCTTCCATATGACAAGAAGAAGATTGGCACCAAATGGATCTACAAGACTAAGCATAACAATGATGGAAGTGTTGAAAGGCATAAGGCAAGATTAGTTGCTAAAGGCTTCACACAGAAGTATGGGATTGACTATGAAGAGACGTTTGCACCAGATGCAAGACAAGAGACCATTAGAATGTTGATTTCATTAGCAGCTCAAAAGAATTGGAGAATACATCATATGGATGTGAAAATTTCCTTCTTGAATGGGTACTTAGAAGAGGAAGTATATGTGGAACAGCCACAAGGTTTTCAAGTGGAAGGAAAAGAGAATCATGTCTACAAATTGAAGAAGGCTTTGTATGGCCTCAAGCAAGCACCAAGAGCATGGTATGCAAGAATTGATGAAAACTTTCAAGAGAATGGCTTCAAGAGAAGTAAGAGTGAACCTACCCTTTACTACAAACAAGAAGGTAATGATATTCTTATTATAAGTTTGTATGTTGATGATTTCTTGTATATGGGTAGCAGTTCTAAGATGAAAGATGAGTTCAAAATTGCTATGATGAAAGAATTTGAAATGAAAGATCTTGGTCTCATGAAATATTTTTTAGGAATGGAGGTTTATCAATGTAAAAATAAAATTTTCATTTGCCAAACCAAATATGCAAAAGATATGTTGAAGAAGTTTGACATGGTTGATTGTAAACCATACTCCACTCCAAGTGCTCATGGAGTTGTGTTGAGTAGGAATGATGGTGCTGAATTAGTTGATGAGACTGCTTACAGAAGTATTATTGGGAGTTTGATGTTTCTAACCCACACAAGACCTGATATAGCATATTCAGTTTCACTTGTTTCAAGGTATATGACAAATCCATCAGAAATACACATGAAGGCAGCTAAAAGAATTTTGAGGTATGTGAAAGGCACTCTAAATTATGGTATTCATTACTATTCTTCTAAAAGATTCAATCTTGTTGGCTTTAGTGATTCAGATTGGGGAGGTAGTATGGATGATCATAAGTCTACATCTGGAAATTGTTTCTCTTTTGGTTCTGGTTTGATTACTTGGAGTTCCAAAAAACAAAGTATGGTTGCTCTCTCATCCACAAAAGCAGAGTATGTTGCAGTTACTTCAGCAGGTATACAAGCTCTTTGGCTTAGAAAAGTTTTAGAAGAAATTGGTGAGAAACAGATTCAGCCTACAATGATTTATTGTGACAATATAAGTGCCATCAAATTAGCAAAGAATCTGGTTCATCATAGTAGGACAAAGCATTTTGATTTGAAGTATCACTTCATCCGTAATTTAGTACAGAAGAAGGAAGTTGAATTGAAACACATCAGCACTCATGATCAATTAGCAGACATCTTCACCAAAGCAGTTGCAAGAGATTAGTTTATGAAACTTCGAGATCAGATTGTGAGCCCTCATAGCATCAAGAAAGAGTATGAAGATAAGTGATGCTGCGAAGATTCTATTTTTTCCAACATGACAAAGACATCTGCTATTTTTAGCTAGCATTTTGTTTTTTAAAGTTGTTTTTCTTTAAAGATTTGTTTTGCTTTGCTTTCACCGAATAAAGCAAGCCTATTGACATGCATTGGTTGGAGATTGTTTTTTCCAAAATATGTTGCTTCCGTTGCAAGGCTGTTAAGTCTTTTTATTCCCTGTGTCTTTGTAATTTCGATGTTAGGCTGCAATATGAACAAAACTCTATTTTGAAAATAGAGCAGATTTTTTCTACATCTGAATATCATTGTATATCTTTGGATCATAATTCTTTATGAGGTTTTGAGTAGCGTAATATATGAACTATTTTATATAACTATTTTTTCTTCTTTCTACTGTTCAACTCATTTGTATCAGCTGAGGAACTTTGTTTTTCAAATCTACAAAATGTTTTAGGATACTTTGCATAGTCGCTGTTGGAGAATTTTGAGTGGAGATCTACCTTTCCTTGCAAAGAGAAATCACTCAAGAAAGATAAATGATGTAATATGAGCTAGCATGAGGTGCCAGAAATCCATGTCTATTGAAAAAATATTACTAGAAGAAAATCAACCATAAATGGTACTTACCAACAAAATGTCCAATACTGGGCTTGATCCCCAAAGTCAACCCAAGGAAACATTCCACGCTTGATTATTCAGAGTGAATTTTTGAATATACTTCTTCGCATTTACAGCAAGGCATTAGTAGATTGCTACAAACACCTATCCTCACTATTTGTAAAAATTACAAATAAGGGCATTTGTTGTAAAAAAGGAAAATATAATCAGTGTAGAACATACAGATGCCATAACCCAATGTTCAATATTAGTGGTAAAAAATGAAAACATTTAATGCAAAGTTTTTATAAGGAGGAACAGTATAGATTCACTCAATGCATTTGACAAGAACTTATCTGAAACAAACAGATCCTATTTCCCATAGACATAAAGAGTGAGTAGGATGATCATGTTGCATATTTTTTGGAGTTGTTATAAATGACTTTAGAAAGTGTTGCATATACAATACTAGAAGAACCATAACCAAATATATTATGTTAAGAAAATTATAATCAAGAATTACCTACTGCATATTTATTCCCCCTGAAAGGTTCCCAAAGAGAAAGTGGAATAGATATACCAATCTGCATATGGCAGATATTTATGTTAGTTCCACCAACCAGAATAAAGTGGAATAGTGATGTCATTTTTCTTTAAAAAATATTTAAAACAAACTTTTTAAATATATAAATAAACTAAAATTTTAAAATATATATATCAATACTACAATAAAGAAAATTAAATCTAAAATGTATAATGTATAATTATTATATATAATATATACTATAATATATAATAAATAGAATATAATATAACATATAAATATTAATGTTTAAAACTAAAAACAACAGGTTGGAAAGCTAAACACTACGGATATGTTTAAATCTTTAAAATTAATGTTCAAAACTATGGGTAGTCTAAGCAGTTTAAATTTGTAAAATTAATGTTTAAAATCACACAGCTAGGGTGAAAATGAAATTATTTAAGTGATCTATGTCTTTCACTCAAGACACAACTTTCCCAATGCTACATACCTGTCTAATGCATAGAGATCAGAAACCGTTAAAATTTTCTAATTATTATGTATGGAGTCATTCGTGCCCTAATGCATCTATGAGGCTGGATAGGTTTAAGTCAAATTGAATTTATTATTTTAAGATATAAAATACTGTCAATTTAATTATTGGCAAACGTTTTAGGGTTTAATTGCACATATTTTATTATTTTAAAAAATCTAGAAGTAACTTCCAAAAATTCTAAGATAAGTCACACTCATTTTATACCACTTCAAAATTCTAAAATTTTAAATTCTAAAAGGTGTCATATTAGTATTTATTAAATGGTTTCAAATTCAAGTTACACTCATTTTAATACTTTAAAATTTTCAACATTTTTAATTTAGGAACTAATTTACCACCATAGATTGTTGATATTTTTGGATTGAAACTATGCACTATTTTTTAACATCAACTTCTTGAATCATACTCCATGATCCATCATTAGGATGATAAGAAAATATAGAGAAGAATGAAAATTGTATTAGTAGACTTGTATAGAAATAGGAGAGGGTGTTGGGAGGATTAGAGGAAACTTCCCTAAAAAAATTTCAAGGGAAGGAGACAAGAGAGTAAGTATCGGAAAGAAAAGAAGTAATAGTAAAAACTTGATAATAAAAATAATGATTATTATATAAACAAGTTGTAATTAAAAACAATTAAAAAAATTAATATTATATTAAGTAATATAATAACATGTTAGATATAATAATATGTTGAATAACATTATATCTCTATAGTTATATTTACAAGAGGTCAAATCACTCAAAATAATTTTCAAGAAAACCAACATTTAATGATAATACAAGATAAAAAACTCAATTTACAATGCAAATTTAATGGTACATGGTTGGAAACCTCTATGAATTGTAGCAATGGAGGATACTTGGTCGTCAATGAGCTTCATAACAACAATCAATCATAGATAAATTTGAAAGACCCAAACACCAAGGCTAAAAACTCATACTCTTGTCCAACAAACACCATAAATTCTTCACACCATATAGGGTGACAAGAACTAATTTGTGGAAACCTAATACATGCTCAATTTTTTAAAAAGGAAACACCCTATGACCTTGCAGAGAAGTCGATACCTCATAAACTTTGGTTAGTTAGGGTCAAATATATGCAACAAAATGTTCACCTTGTAGAAAAAGAAGGATTGCTCAACCCTACAAGGATGAAATTAAATTTTTAGATTTTGGACTGATTACACAATGCAATAAGTTGAAAATGAAGTGTTTTGATGTAAGTTTGAACTTTTAATAATGCACTAAAATGAAGCAATTTAAGCTAAATACAATGAAATCAATGAAACAACAAATAAGGAAACTCAAAAAAGAAAGGTAATAACACCAAAAAAAGCTAAAAACTAATATTTTAATGTCTTGAAAATGCAAAGCAGTAGCTAACAAGGACTCATTCACTTGTAAGGGCCCAAATGGGTCCTGGCTAGATGTTTTTGAGATTTTTCTATGGATTTTAGAGAGAATTTTGATGCTATTTCAGTTGTGGATTTTAGAGAGAATTTTGATGCTATTTCAGTTGTGAGAAGGTTCAAATCAAATTTCCTAAACAGTGAAAGGCAACTTCATATTTTCTAGAACTTAAATAAAAAATGCAATTTAGAAAGATGAAATGTAAGACCTAGATTAAAATGTAGTTTTATTTTGATTTTCAAATGTGATTGAATGAAATCCAAATAAGATGTAAAAAGACTACTTTGTTTTTGTAATTTTCAGATTTAAGAAGTGCAAAACAATGCAAATCTAAACCCTATATGATATACAATATTTAAATGCAAATCTCAATGCAATGAATGCAATATTTTAAGTTGAAATCCAATGAAAGACTCCAAAAATTTAGAAAAGCGTGTTGGATAATTCGGGTTCACCAAAAATGATATGTTGAAAAATAGGATCTATCCCAAAAATGTGATGGATCACTTATTTTCCAAGCCCAAATCACTTAAAATTATGTAAAAGAAGATGTTAATAACAACTAGAAATGAACTCTAACTATTATAGCAACTATGAGGAATGTTTTTAGAGTATAAAAAGTCATGCACCTATCCAAAATGTTCTTTTTGAACTATGGAGGAGTCATTCATCTTCAGGGGTGAAAGTTCTTAGGACCACATTTATAAATGTGAAAGTTCTTTAAAACACTTCACAACTCTTAAACAAGACATGCGTTATGCATATATTATTTAGGAAGGGGCCCATAAGACTTAATTAAGCACATAAGTCCTAGAAAAGTGTGAAAGTGTGTTACAACACTTCACAACACCTTTGCAAAGGACAAATTAAAGCATGATTTAATCAAAAAAAGGTTCTCAAATAGTCTCAATGTGAACAACACTCCAAGACACCATTAAATCAGGTAAGGAAAAAGGGCTTACCTTTTTTGTCACTACAAAATCCATAATGTAGTGAAATTATGGAATCGTCCACTTATTTTTCCACTTCTCTCTTCTTGGTTATCCACATGTGTAATACATGGTGATTTAAATCTTTGAGGCTTTGTCCTTTAGCAAGATGTTTCTAAACCATCAAGATTTTACTTCTTTTTCTACAAGACTTTAAAATTTTCTACATGGTACTCAAAGTCAGCAAATCTACCTAATTTTCCTTTTGAGTCACTGAGAACTTCACTTTTATAAAGGCTACCCATTTTTTGAAATCTAAAAAAATTGGTAATCCTCTCATTCTTTTCTCAGTTAAGCAAGCTTTAGTTAATTGGATTACCTTATGAATGGATAAACTTACCCTAACCAAGAAAATATTCTAGGAAAACTAGATTTCTTGAAAGATCCACCAAGAATCCCTAAATCGGAAGACAATCTTAGTTATTCCCAAGGCTTGGGAATGTTAGGTCTTCATGCACTAGGTTCACTAATAGATTGTTGCATAAATTTATTGTTAATCATTAGGGGTCTATGGTTTCTTAATCTCACTAGTCTCCAATTGGACATAGCAAAGCTCAACCAAATTAAACATAAATCACTTTGTAATCTCATGAACACAAATGATTTGCAAGAAAAACTTCATGAATTCAAATTATTTGGAAAGACTTAGGGGATTTAACATATATTTCTCTACCACTTCATGAATATGAATAATTTATGATAATACTCCATGAATTCATCATTTTTGAAACATTTTCAAGAAATATTTAGTATCTACTCTAAAGAAAAATGTTAAGGATACTAAGATTTAAATTTCTCCTAGCTATTATCCATGCATACACCATGAAACTAATTAAATAAAAGAAAAACACTCTATAACTCACTAGATTGTTTCATAGCAGGCGTAGAATGATGCAAGAATTTAAAGAAACATGAGATTTTTTGCAACCAAACAATGTTAATATGTATCCATATGTAGCACAACACATTGGCTTCTCTGATAGGAAAAAATAATCAACTATGTAGGATTTCATATCAAGAGATAGCTTTAAAATTGGCTTTGATATTAGCATACTTTAGTGGAGCATATAAGTTTCCATACTAGAATAGTAAAAAAAATAGGAAAAAAGAAATAAAACTAGCAAGAGTTCCAACTTTAAGCCTTCATAATTCCACAAGTTCTAAACCTCTATAAAATGAACAACTCTATTCCTTTTATAAGAACAAGGAAATCAAATATTTCCAAACGAATACATGAAAGAGAATAAATAGAATCATAAAGCAAACATGTGGCCATTTTAATATTTGGTACAAGAATATTCTAGAACAAGTGAGCAATATATTTGGCTTTCTCTTCTATTCAATTAAAATTTTGAAACCAATATCATAAGTGGGTCAAGTTCCCTCTATTTGTGAAACAAAATGTAGTAAGTTCCCATATACTCAAAGTGATCAGGTAGATGTAGAAATTTTAGTTTGCCAACCCTAGTATTCTATGGTCATGTTTCGAGCTTGGGGAACGCTCACACTAAAGCAATACTACAGAACCTTCAACGTCACCCATCCTAGAAATAAAACTAGAGTTCATGATTGTTTGGTCTCCCTTCATACACTCTTTTGGACCACACATCTCCCACTTTGGTGCACTACACAATTCATTCATTTGATCCATTCACCTAAATTTCCATACCTTAACTTCATCCTACCATCTATCCATCCTACAAATAAAATACCACATGCCAATTACCTTTAAGAATAACCACAAGAAACATCATTAAAAAAAGGTGCAATAGTGACATTAGTTCCTTCAAATTACCAATTTAATAGAACATGTTCTAACACTTTTATGAAAACACTAACTTAAGGAAAATTTTCAAACATTTGATGCATCAAGGATAATTGAGTGACATACATGAACTTTTACATAGCTGCACCATATACCTGATGTTGGAAGAATGAACAACATCTCTTTATGATGGTTTTGTGTTGTCATTGATGTCACCATGTTATATGAGTTGCAAGTGAAAGTTTAAGTTCTAGCTTGATCTAGCATTCTGAACCGTTATGCAATTATTATCCTTCATTATTTTGCTTTGCAGTCCTTCACTAATGATTATCATTTCTTGCGTCTTTGGGAAATCTTTTTTGGATATTGGAAGCTTGTATACAGAATCTCATGTGCACAAGTGCTCATATGGCGAGTTGGAATTACTTTGTTGTTGCATTACTTTGTTATTAGGTTTATCCCTAGGCGACCTAATGAATAGTTGATGATATCATGAATTAATTTTGTGTTGCAGATGTATGTGTGACTTAACTTAGGTCCATGTTGACATGTTGTAGCATGCTACATGCTTGGAATATTTTTTGAAAGGTTTTGTACAAGTTTGAAGCCAACAATCAATATTTTTGGTGAATAAGGGTTGCATCTAATTAGGTTGAACTAATTTATGCTTGCGGAGGAATCAATTGTATATAATGGATATTTTTGATTATTTTTTGTTTTTGTTGAAGTGAAAAAAGTGTGAAGAGGACAATTATGCAAAGATGATGAAGTGTGTAAAGTCAGTTTACTGAACATCAAAGGATTTGGATCAATACTTGTTAGGTGTAACTTTATCATTTCATTTTTTGGTTGTAGTCCATTTTGTTATTGTATCTTTTGTAGGTAGTGAGCCTCCCATTTTAGACAGTGAGTCCTGATAGAGAGCCACCCTTTGTAATATCTTATAATTTGTTATACTATATTGTGAGCTAATCCTACATGTGGATTTCCCCATTTGGGGTTTTCCATGTAAAAAATTTGGTGTTCATGTGTTGTGTTCTTTTATGTTTTGTTAATGCTATTGCTCATTTTTATTGTTATATGCATTGGAGTAATTGGATGTTGTTTGTTCAATAATTTTAAGAAGATACTAATTAACCCCTCCTCTCAATATCTTCTGTATTCAACAATTGGTATTAGAGCTTTGTTCCACCAAAGAAGCCTAACAACTTGAGGAAGATCTTGAAGATTGAACAAATGGATGATAAAGAAGAACTTTGGGTTGCTCCTGAAGATCTTTACAAGGCTGAAAATGAATACAAATATTTGAAATAAAACCTTGATGAGGAAAATGAATGCATGTAGAATTTTAGGCAAATTTTGTAGGTCCCAACAAGGTCCAAATTGGGACCCATTTGCCATGGGTGGTGAATGAGTCCCCCTTGGCTCCAAATTCAAAAAAAATTAAATATTCTTTCTGGTTTGTATTCAAAATTACCCTATGTCGACTTGTGATGAGCTATCAATGGGTTAATAAAGCACAAGAATGTATGAATAAGTGCTTTTACATCCATTTCAACCACATTCATTCACTAATGTATCCAAGCATTCAATAATCCATTCAAGCACTTTGCATCATTCAATCAAGCATCAATTAAGCATCTTGGAGCAGCCATTGGCATATCTTCATATTTTGAGCATCAAAGATGTGGTAATTTTATGAAATTTGCATGTTATCTATTTATCATACTCTTTTCATTTCATTTCATTGTTTAGGGTTTGACTACCATAGTGGGGTTTGACCAAGGCAAACCCCTGTTCTCTAACCCTCATCCATTTTTCCCAATTTGAATGTGTGTTTGCAGACTTGTGTATGTAGTTTATCAATCAATTAGGTGTTGAAAGGTGGTCAACAAGTCAACAAGGTGTTTCAAGTCAAATAAACCCTATTTCAAGCTTGGAGACAACTTATAACCCATTTTCTATAGAATTAACTTTGTCAACCCAACAAGTAGACAACCTCAGATATGGTGCTACAGGATTGGTCCCTAATTTCTCAAAATTTTGGGAGAGGACTTATTTTCCATTAGTGGCAAATGAGTCCCACCTTAAGGATGGAAATCAATATTTTGTCAGATTCTGGATCCTGACACCCAGAAACCAGTTTCCAATAGTTTTCACCTAAAGTAGGACTAATTAGCCATCAGTGGCAAATGAGTCCCAATGTTTATTTTCAATCATCTCACTCATCATTCAAAATATTATAGAATCTTCATCATACTTCTAGGTGCACTCTGATTCATCCTCCTTATTTTTTGTTTTCCATTTGCTCATACCTAGTTCATGTTTGCATATCACATTGTGTTTTCAAACATTACATAAATCTTAGGTGTTGCATTAATAATTAGTCAATTAATTAATTTAATTGCACTTAGATCA